>JAIPRM010007914.1:0-16554 GCA_025469315.1 Stegophylla sp. TES_Ste_2020 | reverse complement strand
TCCGGTTTCAAAAAGTTATTGATCGAAACTTTTGGACAAGTATTTCTATACAAAAAAGTGTTAACAGAAAAAAAAAAATAAACATCATTGTAAAAACACTAGCTTCTTCACTTTGTTCAGAATCTAATATCAGTTTAAATACATTCTTGTCTTGTACATTCAGAATCTAAAATACATTCTTTGCTCCACTCATAATCTAAAAGTTAATTTATTTTTTTTGATCCCTCTTCCCAAGTAAATTTGTTTTCTGTTATGGCATGAGTTGAGTGGTAAGTATGTGAATTAAATATTATGAGGGAAATTATGTTAAGATTAAGATTTAATCAACAAATGGGAAAAACAAAATAGGTAATAATTGCAAAACTTCAAACAAGAGAATTTTCGTTACTTATAGATTATTATACTAAAAGATATCAGAATTTTCAGTTTAAAATATTAAATTATATGACTTTAGGTAGGTAAAACAACACAAATAAAAGTAAATTACAAATATTTGTTTTCTACGCATGCTCATGCCAGAACTTTAAAAACATCTGAAAACTTCAGAATCAAAATGATCACTCCATTTGCTGTGAAAAACCTTCGGATTACTTTAAATCCAAAATACAATATCATGAATCATGTTACCTATCCAAGGACGTTATTATCAGTAAATATAGTACCTAATACTTTTTATTGAAGTTCCAACATGAGCTCGCACAGTGTACAAATACATAGGTCAAAGGTCTAGGAACAAATGTAGTTTTATTGAATAAAAATATACTTACCTGTGAAATTGTTTTTGTTCTCATTATCGTCGACTTCTCTTACGATTATCTTTGTTGAAAAATCTTCATTGACAAAAGCCATAGTTTTTTTTTCCCATCAGCTTAATACAATCCAGAAAAAATAAATACCTTATTTGTTGAATTATTGGCCATTTTTATTTTACAAAACGAAAATAAATCAAATGGAATCCTGTATTCTTGCTTACCATGTTCCATGATTGTAAGTTGGTAGGGACCACGGTTAGGTGGTTAGGTTAGGTTAGGGCACCACCATAGACCTTATAGTATTAGCATAGATTAAGATATATTTAATCTATGGTATTAGTATAAGGTCTATGGGGCACCACCCAACTGTAGGGAGGGACCACTGTTGGTAAAGTTAGGTTAGGCTAACCTAAAAACCATGGTAAGGACTAAAAATTAGTAGTAATATTAATTATAAATATTTATAGGCACGATTTAAGATATAATATATATATATATTTATATCTTAAATCGTGGTCAAAAGCCACACCATAATTACCGACTTGTATCGTATTAAATTTAGCACTGAAAAATACGTAGGATAAGATAGGCGAATAATAATACCTATCTTTTAGTGTCAGTTATCTAGAAATAAAAATAAATACACGATAAATTTGTCCATACATACTTTCTTCGATTTTTTTTCAGTCTTACCCTTGTAAAATGTTTAATTTTATTGTCTGTAAGAAATTTTATTGTACCAAAATATTCGCAATGAAATTCTCTGTCTAGGCGCAAAATTTCAAAACAATCGGTTAAGCCAATTTTCTTATATGTACGTTAAAGTGCGTAATTTTAGGTAAAACTAACAAATTTCGTCGAAATTCTAACTTTAAACGGGTATAAATAAAAAGTTGACTAACGATTTTTGACATTTTTTCAGATTAATTAGACATATATGTCAGTGAGATTATATTTTCAAGTCTTAATATCAAAAATCAAAAATTGTATTACATAAAAACTAACAAAAAAAAGGAAAAAAAACCAGATATACTTCGCACAATGGGTGTACTTCGCACGACGGGTGGTATTCTCTTGACGGGCGTATTAAATTTTAAAGAAACGATAAATCATTTCTTCAGTAAAACGATTCTGAACGAAAGAAGTTAGTAATATTATAAGAAAAAAAAAATGCAAAAATTCGGAGAGAGCTGGGCTGGAATCGAACCTGGTACTGTCTAGGCTGCAGCACATAACTTGACCATGTAGGTGAATTAGTAGATATGTAGTATAATATAATTAATAACCGAAAATATTGAATTTTCAAAATAGAATAAAATAGATAGAAAACTATTGTTGCATGTGGATTTTAATTCACACCATCGTATTCAGCGTCGAAAAATACAAAAGATGCAATAAAACATTATCAACCTTCAGTAATTAAATGCTTATAATATATAGATATTTCGCAATATCTGTGTATTTTTTCCAATTTTTTTTCAATCAAACCCTTGTAAAATGTTTAATTATTCGTCCGTAAGAAATTTTATTGCACCAAAATATTCGCAATGAAATTTTCTATCTAGGCACCAAATTTCAAAACAATCGGTTTGGCCAATTTTCTTATATGTACGTTAAAGTGCGTAATTTTAAGTAAAACTAACGAATTCAGTCGAAATTCTAACTTCAAACGGTTATGAAAAAAAAATTTGAATAACGATTTTCGAGATTTTTTCAGGTCAAGTAGACCTATATGTCAGTGAGATCATATTAAATTTTCAAGTCTTAATATCAAAAATCAAAAATTTTATTGCACAAAAATTAACAAAAAATGAGACATTTCCAAAACTTTCAAAACGCCGTACTTAACTCAAAATTGATCAAATCTTGTTGAAATTTTTATGAAATGTTCTCGTAGTTATTTTTAATAGTTGATGAAAATTTCAAGTCTCTAGCTGCATTATTTTAGAAGTTATGTCAAAAAGTAATATTCAGTTTTACGGAAATCGCAGTAATTGCAAATTTTCCCGTTTTTTGAAAATTTTTTTTCAGTTTTTTCGCATTATTAAAAAAAATATTGAGAAATTTGAAAAATGACCTCTCAAAAGTACCACCTGGGTTCGATTTTGGATCTATAAAGTTACTGATCGAAACTTTTGGACCAGTATTTCTATACGAAAAAGTGTTTACAGAGGAAGAAAAAAAAATAAACATCATTGTAAAACATAAGCTTCTTCACTACGTTCAGAATCTAAAATGAGAAATTTTCAAAATGCCGTACTTAACTCAAAATTGATCAAAACTTTTTGAAAAATTCTCGTGACTATTTTTAGTGGTTGGTGAAAATTTCAAGTCCCTAGCTGCATTATTTTAGAAGTTATGTCAAAAAGTAATTTTCAATTTTATGGAAATTACATATTTTGCCGTTTTTTGTCAATTTTTCGACAGTTTTTCCCCATTTGTAAAAAAGTATTGAGAAATTGGAAAAATGACCTTTTTAAAGGATCATTTAGGTGTGATTCCGATTCTATAGAGATACTGATCGAAATTTTCTATACGAAAAAGTGTTCACAGAAAGAGAAAAAAAAAATAAACATCATTGTAAAATTATAAGCTTCTTCACTCTGTTCAGAATCTAAAAATACACGGCTATCAAAATAAAATATAGCAGTTTAAATATTTATTGTAGACCGGTTTAATTAGTATCTATAATCCTGGACTAAACAAATTTCTTGTAGATTAGATTTACCAACATTGGGAATTTCAAACATTCCAAGACAATACTTTCGAAACCAGTCCATTACTCCATTCTCGTTTAACTTATTTTACACAGATTCTAGAGAGCAAAAATATTGATAATGATTTGTTTGAGAACTTTAATAAAATTATTATTAAATAGTAAATTATATAATATTGTTAATTGTTTCTGGGTGTGATTACATTGAGCTTCACTAATGAATAAAATGTTGTATTTTTGCTCCAAGTGATACTACATATATTTTTTTTTTTCAATGTGGCAACACATATTTTAGTAGAACATTTTATGACATGACAATGCATGAGATACACTACATTATTTGATGTATGAACCTAACGGTTAAGTCTTATATTACTTTTCATTGTAAATTACTTATTATTTCAAATTTTGTATCTTATGTTAAATAAACAATTAAATTATAATATAAATGTATATTATTGTATCAATCTTTTATACATATTTACATGTTTTAAAGACTGGTCTAAGCTAACCTAACCTAACCTATATGATTATTAGTAGGTTTTTCACATAAATTATAGTGTGTTTGTACCAATTTAGGTAAATCAGGATTAGACTTTTTACTCACATTCAATGTAATTATTTTTTTTTTACAAAATATAAATTTAATTTAGTAAGTTTGAAAAAATATAATTTATTTGTTTTTTTGATTGTAATTTACAGATTGAAAACAATAAATCATGGTATCTATTGAAGATGATTTTATAATCAAGATTACAAGAAAAGTGTTGGCAATAATGTAGAAATCCTAGGTAGGTTTCAATTCAATTAGCTGTTATTATTATTACTTTTAATTAATAAGGAACAAATATCTAGGTACCTATGCATTTTTTATGCTTACTTTTGAACAATTTATCTTGGAATAACATACTTTCAGAGCATGTACATATGTATGATCAAATCCATCTAATCAAGACAATGGTTTGAATGACCCATTTTCAAAATTTTTTGAAATTGACAGATTTAATTCCTCAATAAAATATGCCTACCCAATTTTTTTCAGATTTTTTCATTTATTATTTTGGCTTTAAGTTGAGTGGAATAGATTAATAAGTAATCAGACAGGTTTAAGTTTAAACTAATATACAAATTTAATATTGTGAATAATAATAGTATTAATAATACAACATATGGATCCCATCAATTTAAACAATGGGTCTCATTCACAATGGCTCCCATCACTCAACTAGTATATACATTATAATCATAAACATATAACATACATACAGCTATAAAATGAAAAGAAATGCCACAAGATTGGATTGTAATGTGTCAGCAATTTGCTTCCCTTATATACATATACATATATATATACACTTAGAGTTAAATTACAGTTTGTGTTTATGTAATACAACTAATTCTATAGGGTGTATTGTACATTCTACAATATCTTAAAATGTTATGTATACAATAATTTGTAAATTTGGGTTGTGAAAAATTATAAAGAAAAAGAAAAACTTTATTTGTAATTAATATTATTTCAAAAATTTGTAGGAAATGTTATTACTGCTATGATATCCCATTATGAAAGTATATGACAAACATAGGTGCTCTCCCCGAAATTAAAAATACTATTTTTACCAATGTGAGATTTATAAAGGATTATTTTCCAGGTAGTACTGATGACTATAGTGAAATTAATACTATTGGAGGAGAAGGAAGAAATGGAAGAAATGCGTAAATCTGTACTATGGACTATGCACCAAAAACCATCAAATGGCGATATTGGAGTGACTTGCATAGTGGATTCGCTCTACAGTGATGCTGTTGGCCAGTATGATGTGCGTGGGACGTCTTTTGCAAGTGTTGCGGCTATGGATGAACACGACACAGAAGTTCACGCCAACACCGAGCGTGTACCTTTCAAATGCATTATATGCGGTAATATTTTCGAGAAAAAAAGTGATTTGTTACTGCACTTCAGTGTACACAAAAGAAAGGAGAATCCAAAGAAAAAGTCGTATGCGTGCGATATTTGTGGCAAAATGTTTGGACGCAACCAACACTTGATCGTACACCGTAGAACTCATACGGGTGAAAGACCATTCTTGTGTGAAGAATGTGGTGATACATTTACACAGAGTTCTAGTCTGACTGCACACTACAGAACCCATACAGGTGAAATGCCGTATGAATGCGACATTTGTGGTAACAAGTATAAGCAGACTGCCAATTTGACTGTACATTACAGAACACACACAGGCAACAGACCCTTTTTGTGCGATATCTGTGGCAAAATGTGTATCGATACGACCACTTTGGCTGTACACTGTAGGACCCATACAAAAGAAACTCCATACGAGTGCAAGGTGTGCGAGTTGTCGTTCACGACTAGTGAATTTCGTAAAATACACATGCGTCGAAAACATTCCATGGACTGTTAACTTCTTTGATTTATTTCACAAAGATATGAATAGCTGCTGTTCAAATTTTTGATGATGATTTCATTACTAATATTATAAGTAGTTTTACCACTGTCACTTATCCATCACTTCAACTAACTGTATTCAAAGCTTTTCTTAATAAATTTAGTAAATGCTACTTAAAACGTAGTGATGTAAGTTTAACAAGCATTATAAACAGAAAACTTTTCCTTTGTTATAATAAAATTAATATATTTAATATTTTGTCTGTGTATTTATTTGAATAATTCATAACAACAGTAACCCTAGAAAATCTGTCCAATTGTAGATCACATGTTTTAAATGATTTACTGCATATCTTAATAGTCAATTGATTGAACATGGTACATAATATGCTAGTTTCTTCTGTTAGCTAGTATTTAGTATTCTCTAAGAGATTTTGCCTCCATCACATTTTCTTTCCGTTTAATTCCGTCCTGAACTAACGTCTTTCATTATTACATTCCTAATGTGTTGAGGTCTTCTATTCCATTACGGATCTAAGTGCATAATATTTCCAAGCCACTGAATTCATTGACCATTTATATTATTAGGACTGGTAATAATCCCATTTTTTCCTGTAATTCCCGATATCGTGCTTTCATATCCATGCATCTGTTCTGTTTTTACTATAGTTCTAAAATTTCATTATTTTTTTTTTTTTTAAAACATTTCATTTTGATGAAAAATTTTGAAAAATGTGTACAAAATATTTAAAAAAAAAAAACGTTCAGACTAAATATTGTTGGTTCCTTAGTTGAGTGGGTGACGGGTGAAGGTAGGGCAAGGGTTGGGAGTGGGGTACCAGATTAATTTAGCCTATAGGCGCTAAAAAGCTAAATATGCCATTGCCTGTAAGCATAGGCTTGCCCAGATATTTTTAGTAGCGAGTCCAAGTACAATATTTGTACAAAAATCCCTTACCGGAAACTTATTTTTTTTTTTCAGCATAGTTTTAGAATAGTTCTTTTTCCAGAAACTTTATAGATCAGAACTATTAACTAAGCTCTAAATTGGTAGTTTTTTAATTTTTAATAGTTTTTTCCAAAAATGAGGAAAATAGTAAAATATACTATAAATTAGATTTTTATGATATCAGTTTTTGTAATTTAGCCGTTTAACTGAAAAAATTGTCTTCTTTTGTGATAAATGTAGAATTTTGATAATTTTCTAATAAAATATTATGTTCTTGATAGTATAAACTGAAAATTTAATACAAGTTTATTCATAAATAATATGTCTAACAATCTTGAAAAAACTTTGAAAATTATAAATAAATCTTTTTTTTTAACTTGTACAATTAGTTGTATGATATTACAGTTATTTTTATGTAAAATAACGAAACTTTTTCAATTCTCAAACCTTATTTAACATTTTATTTCTAATTAGGCAAGTAAAATGTTTTTTAACACATAATTATTATAATATGCAGGTCTTAACATAATAAATTGAAATTTTTTTTCCAAAACAATTACAACTTCAAAAAAATCTGCAAGGTGTGCAAATGCATAACCTGCACTGCACGCCCCCTTCCTCGTGATCACACGTATATCTGTAAGTGTAGATTTTATAATAATATGTCTATATATAATATGTCTTATAATAATACTTATTCCATTTTTAATAATAATGTTAACATTATCATAAAAACAATTATTACTAACATTTATTTGAATAGAGACACTTTAAACACGTGTGTTAAAATAATAATATATAAATATATATTTAATAACTATGTATATAATAAACTAAATAATTAGATACTACTTTTGAGTTCTTTTACTTTTTCCAGCGAATTGACAAATCTAGTGGCTGATCGATGATGTTAGAAATTGAACAAACAGGACTACCAGAAGTCACATAAGCTGACAGAGAACAACACTGAGTAGTTTCATTTGCTGAAAAAGTGCAAAAAAAACATTAAATTTGCTGGAGTTAATGTGTTGATGAACAAAAAATGTAATATCAACAAAATAAAGTAAAGTAAAGAAAAAATAAGTATAGATGAGAGAGCCAGACATACTTCACACCATGGGTATTCTTCGTCTTGGTTCAGATTCTCTAGGTGGGTGAGTTGAATTTTAAAGAAATGATAAATCATTTCTTCAATAATACGATTCTGAGCAAAGTATATTAATAACCACAAACAACAATAAAAGTCTGTTATTTACAACATACCCACCAAAGAGTATCTGACCCGAGGAGAGAAGAATAACTGTGTTGCGAAGTATGCCCGGTTTGCTTGTCTATACTTTATTACTTATCTTTGCTTTATTTTAGTCAAGTAGTATATTTCCAAAATGTTTTTTTTTTTTTTGACATTTTTAAAATTCTCTCATGTCAAAATATTTTTTATATTATTGTCTATTAATGTTTAAATTTTCATTAAGGTTGGATTAAAAAAATAGTTCCCAAGTCTTTTATGTTAAATTTTGGGTGGTTTATCTCAAATTTTGAGAAAACATAAAGAACTTTGAAAAATTGCCTCAATATAGTATCATTAGTATAATCTAGAAGCTTCCAGTTTCAAAAAGTAGCTGATTAAAACTTTTGGACAAGTATTTCTTTACAAAAATATGAATACATAAAAAAATAAACATAATTATACAAATATTAGCTTCTTCACTTTCCTTCCTAAAAAAAAAAAAAAAATGGCTAATTTTATCAAACTTTGGACCATTTTTGGAGTGCTGGAGTATTTTGAGTGTTTTAAGACCAGCTTCCCTTCTATTAATTCTATGGTTCATTGTTATAATTATTGTTTTTGATAACAGACTAGTGTCGCTGCCACCAAATTTGAATCTTACGACAAAACATAAATAATGTAATAATAATATCGAGATATTAATACTAGAGGTATAAAATATCTCTAGTCTTCATGAATTATATGCATTAATTAAAACATAATTTTGAGAAGAATTTCATGTTTAGATTGGTATATTCATATTATATTTTTTAATAGGTTGCAAAAATATATCTTTGCAACCCCAACATTATTTTTAGAGTCGCAAGTACGACCCCATGCTACCCCCAGTTTACGCCACAGCACTTGTGATTTAAAAAAGTATTACTTCATTCGTTAGGGTTTAAGCATGTTTAAGATTAGAATAAGGTTTTCCAGAAAAAGTAATTGCCGTAAAATTACTAGCTCTTTTGCTGCAATGAAAATCTAAAATTAAAATAATAAATTATTAACTTAATACAATTAACTTTTTGAAGAGTAAATGGAGTCTCTAGTTTAAATAAAGTGCATAGTCATCATTGTTTAGGGTTAAATTATGATAATATCAATAAGTACCTATTATTCTGACTTGATGTTTATGACTTTTGGCATGTTTTCGCAATGAACTCGGGTCTGTGTACCTTTTCATGCAGCTTTCCACTCGACAAGCGTACGGTTTTTCAATGAAATGAGTTCGAGTATGCTTGAAACGATCACTTGTATTTGAGTATGCCTTGTGACATCCCTTCACCGAACAAACATACGGTTTCTCTCCTGTGTTTAAATTTTAAATTGTACGGTTACCGGACATACCTTGCACCTTGGGTGTTTATCGCTCATCAGATGGGACATAGTGGGTGTGTTAAATTTTAAAGAAACAATAAATAATTTTTTCAATAAAACAATTGTTATTGGAGCTTCAGTTTATAAAAGACAATTACTTCAAAATTAAAAAATTTATTATTAGTACGAAAATGTTTTTATATTTTACTCAACCAGTTTTATATCCCACTATTAACTGAGAATAGGAAAAAACAAATACATTTTCACAATTTAAAATTTTCTTTTTCATATTATTGTCTATATATATTTAAATTTTCATTGTTTGGATTAAAAAAGATTCTTTTTTATCAAATGTTGGGTCATTTTTTCCTAAATTTTGAAAAAACAATTGAGAAATTTAAAAAATGACCTCTTTAAAGTACCATCTAGAAAAGGGTGACTACACGTTCTGTTTTATACAGGATTGGCCTTTAATTTGTCTTTCAGTCCTGTAGTCTTGAGAAACTTCCTACAGGTCATATTTTGTCCTGTTCTTTTAAAATCTATTCTATTATTTCTTGAGTATTTTGAAAATCATAAATTTAAGATATATTAACATTGTAATAGTGAATTTAAACATCAATAATTGTGATCTAACAAATAAATGATCATTATTTTGTTATTTTGAATATTTTCTCTATTAATGACCTTCTCGTTTTTAGAATGCCATGCACAGTTGAAGCATTGACTTACATGTTTTCCAGCCTTTGTATAGTTAAATCCAAAACTCTATACTTTATTAAGATATTTTAAGAAATATTGATTAAATTTAACCGTATTAGTAATATGTAAACTTAATATAATATGTTTCATTAATAAAATTTGTATTTTAAGTGTTTATAATAAACTAAATCTTTTCTGTAATGAAAATCATTAGAATCTCATTCCCTCTTAAGTATAAACAGTATACTATTCTTCATAATTTTAAACATGTTTAGGGTAATCCAAAAAATATATTTTTTTACTGTAATAAACTGCAAGGTCTTCCAATTAAACAGCTGAAATAAATATCTACTGGTCTGAGAAAAGTTTTAAATGCAACATAGACATTATTTCCTGTCAAGATGCATATGTCGCATTCATTGTGTTCCCTAAATTTTAAAATTATATTTTGTAAAGGAATTGCTGCACATTTATTTTAAATTAAGTACTTCATAATGATGCTTATTCTTATGATGAATCTGGATCACCATTGCTGAACTAACTTTTTTTTTGAGTCTTCTTTAATAATTTTCAAAATATAGTCACCCTAATCTAGGCACATCTGATTTTGAAACGTTTCCGATTGATATTTTTGGACAAGTATTTCTATACAAAAATGTGTACGCATAAAAAAAAATTAACAATAATAAAAAATAAACATCATTGTAAAAACACTAAAATATTTTGTAATAGTTAAAATGTAATGAAAAATGTGTTTGAAATTTTATATGACTTTGTAGGCAAGTAAACAAATGTTATTGTCACATAAATTAGAAATATTACATACCTGTATGAGAACGTGCGTGAATCTTCAGATTTTCAGCTCGGGTAAAGCTTTTTCCGCATTCATAACACTGGTGTGGCTTATCATTTGTATGAGTGCGTATGTGAACTAATAGTTTGTACCTTGTTAAAATAATTAAAGACGATAGTTTGATAAAAATACAAAAGTTTACAAATTGTGTATTGGGAACATTATAAAAAATAGATACTTGGCATTGAAAGCTCGGTCTCCTCTTGTACAACTTTTCCATTTACAATAGAATAACCCTTGAGATTCAGGAACAATATGATTTATTACATGTTTTGGTAATTCAGTTTTATTCATATATAAATCACAGTTTTCCCATCTATTATATTTAACATAATACTACATTTAAAATTAATATTGTTCATAAAATACATAATAATATGGTCACAGATGATTCTTAAACAATATAATATTTGAATAAATAGATTCAAATTAAATTTAGAATTAAATAGCTACAGAAATAAAATAAAAACAAAATAAGAAATTTATACATTTTTGCTTTATTTAAATCCATATTTTTTTTTAATGTGATAATTTTTAATTAATAAAAATATACAAAATAGATTAAAATACTCAACTCATATATATACACATACACACATATACATATATAAAGTTATATAGTTATAAAACATTAGTTAAATTGTTTAAGTATTTATATTATAGTATAGGTTCAAAATAGTTGCTTCATAAATTGTTTTTTTTTTCACTTTTTAAATTAATGGCAAAAATTATTAATATTGAAATAAATAATCTATACGTTTACTGAAATTAATGAAATAAAATTATTACTTGCAAAAACATGATGACAAATCTTCATCACTGTTGTCTAACATATTATTGTCATAAAAATGATGTTCCATTGTATAAACCCGGCATTAAAAGAAATAACAGAATAAATTAATGAAGATACCTTTCACTGTTTTACTCAGAAATGACTGTCTATCGAATAGTCAAAAAATAAATCTGAGATATTATGTGGAAGACCATAACCAAATAAATAGAAACATTTGTTCACAATACAACAAGACAACAATAGTAGAGATAATTTGTTTTAAAATAACATTAATGTGATATTCCATTGCACCATATGGATTCAATGTGGTGTCTTAGCTGGGGGTCTTTTGTTAATACTATATTTTAAATCTTGATGGGGGTTAAAACTATAATGTACAGACAATCATAATTAGCTCTCACGCTTCAAAACATCATTTTACACTTTCACCAGTATTTTTCCTGCTTTTTTATGTCGTCTAGTGTTCATTTTAGACAGGTTTTACAACAGTATCTATAAAAGTAACTACAGCTTTTCTTTACTTAATAACTTACGTTTTAATTTTATAGTATAAATTTAATATTTTTGCAGTAATAATTTTGAATGGATAATTTATTTTAATCATAAAATTTAGCAAAAATATTTAAATCTTATAGGAAGTATATTTTTTTCTTTTTAAGAATAAAATAATAAATATATAACATAGGTATTCATAATACAACATTTTTTGAATACACGTTATATTAATAGTGCATTTAAGATACTATATAACAGTAATTTTTAAATTAACCAATTCTTGATTTGGGGTAGGAATATGAATTATTCAGAGCTGAATGAATAATTCTAATGTCGTCGAAAAGCGAAGAAACCCAATAGAAAAACAGCAGTTACAGTCGACACTATCGTAGTAGTTAGTAGGGTTCTTCTTTTTTTTATCTAAAATATATAAATCAATCAATAAGTATCTGAGTAATATTGTAATATTTATACTATCTTGTATTTTTACTATAGTATATATATTATTTTTTGTGTTGTCCCTAATTATTGAAATAATTAATGATAAAGTCATATCTTAAAAAGAACATTTTTTTTATTCCAAGAAAAATAATTACCTAATTATTAAAATAAAAATAAAAAAACAAGATTTCTACCAAATTAAAAATATACTACTTACTTTGTAAACATTTTTTAATGTTTTTTCAATATTGGCTATTTCTGTTCTCAAATAAGGCTTTACCATCATAGCCGCATCAATTGATGATATACAGTCGTCAATCAATACGTCATTGAATTGACTTTTATCACTAGTAAGTGAATGGAAAATGTGAGTTAATGTCAAGGCAATAGTACCAAGTTGTCCACAAATCATGGTTTGTAGTTTTAGAATGTCTTCATTACTATCGAAAAATATTAATTAATAGAAGAATAATAATATTATATAAATGATTATATATATATCAGTGGGATAGGTAATCCCGAGGCTAGTTTAAATTCTAAGTGAAGTAAAGAAACTAGTGGATTTACAATGATTTAAATTTTTTTCTAATCTATTAGGTGTTTGGAGTTCTCTCAATAAATATTTTTTTATGACTTTTTAAATTAATAATGAGGCAATGGGGAATGAGAAGCTGGTGTAAAAGAAGAAATAGAGATCAAAGATGAAAGGAGTTTCAAAGATAACTAATTATGAGAAAGCATAAAGAATCTAACAGAGTTGATGATGACAGACTTGGAAGCGTAAAAGTGGAAATAACCAAAGAAGCGAAGGAAAGGAGTGAAACAGGATTTAGAGTAATAAATTAATAAAAAAGAGGACACAATAGAGATATGACAATGACGATTTTATGATAGCAGTTAATATGATAACATATTAAATAATATAAACTATAAAGAACAATAACAGTTGTTGTTTTCAACACATCCACCAAAAGTATCTGACCCGAAAAACAAAAAACAAAGATGTCCGGCTTTCTTGTCTATACTTTACTTATCTTTGCTTTACCATACTATATACTTTACTTATCTTTGCTTTGTTATACTTTAGATAATTAAATTCTCTTTACTTTACTTTTTTTTATCTAATAAATAAAGGGAAAAAATTTAATGAGAAAAAAGTGTTGGTAAAAAAGATCCAAATTTTTTTTCATATTTTGAAAATTTTTAAGTGCCAAAATGTTTTTTATATTATTGTCTATCTTGGTTAAATTTTCTTAAAATTTATATTATGAAAAAAATGATAATTTCCGAATTGTTTAAGTCAAATTTTGGGTAGTTCTTCCCAATTTTAAAAAAAAAACGAGCGAGAATTGTGAAAAATAACCTCTTTAAAGTACCATCTAGAGGTAAATCCAGTTTCAAAAAGTTGCTGGTCGAGACTTTTGGACAAGTATTTTCATACGAAAGTGTTCACAGAAAAAAATAAACATTATAGTAGAAACACTAGCTTCTTGAATTCATTCAGAATCTAAAAATCACATTAATTTATTATTATTTCATTTGATATTTGTATTTTTGTAAAAATCGACTTACGATAATCGTATTTCGCTTAAATTCAAGGTTTTACTGAGCACATTCACAGCGCTCAACATTAATTCCATATCTTCTTCAATAACACCCAGGTTTCTGAGATCAGACTCAGTCAAATGAATCATCGTATGCTCATTGATTCCATGACTAATAAATTGGGTTTTATATTTTTCACAATTAATTGACTTTAAAATCAAATCCAGCCCACGAATCTTGCATCTAGATTGAAAACATTTTATTTGCATGTTGAAAGTAGTAAATTAATATTAATTTTGTTGAAAGATTCTTACATTTCAGGCTCTTCACTAAGCATTTCTGGGTCCATCATAAGATTTTCCTGAAAACAGTGATTCAGTAGGTATACATAAAAATTAAACGAATAACTAAAATATGACGTTTAAATGAATAATTAAACTGCAGTCCACGGTTTACGATGTAACTGATGAGTGATGATATTAACACAGAGTACATAAAATCATATTCATACAATTCATAATATACTCTGTGATATTAATATACATGTGATGATAATATATTATATTATCTGTTCAATTGTGGGTATTTGGTCAAAATTAGGATTTTAAATCACCCAACATAACCATCAGAGTCCAGTAATGAAAAAGATGGTGATAACTGGTTGTACCTGTGATTGTTTGTAGTGATTATGATGATATTGATAATAAATTAGCGCGGGTTGATAACATAACATATTTTACTAACATTACGTTTCAAAAGAGGAGAACTTTACTCATATGGTGTAAAACGTAAATTATGTTGCCTATTCCTTTAGTTGTTACACCGAGTTCTCAAAAATTGTTAGAAGTCAGACGTAGGTAACAAATTTGAAAAATGTTAATGTGGCTTTTATTCTAAAACGTGAAAATGTGTGTTAGAGTCAGAGCGGATTGGGGAGAGACTTTGCCTCAGGAAAATTCAAAAATACCTGTCCACATACTAATATAACAAATAATTATTCAAAGTGTACCTATTATAAAATTATTATTTTAACATAAATACAGAGCTGAGCGAAAAAGCTTATGATTTTAAAATAATGTTTATTAATTAGTTATTTTTTTCTCTTTCTGGAAACACTTTTTCGTATAGAAATACTTGTCCAAAAGTCTTGATCAGTATAGATCGGGATCTATATTATAGACTTACGGATCAAAACTTTTGTTCAAGTATTTCTATGGGAAAAAGTATTCACAGGAGAAAAAAAATAAAAAATATAAATATCATTATTGAGTCATAATTTATAAGCTTCTTCACTCTGCTCAGAATCTAAAATAAATCTCATTATAAAATCAATTGTTGCTCCGCTTCTCTCAGTATCTAAAAGCTGTGTTGTATATAGATAAAAATTAAACTATCTAGATAAAGATAAAAGATATTTTATGATAAAATTTTCTAGATAAAAATAAAAGATAACTTATTTTTAACTACAAAGATACCAAGTGGTACCTATTGAATATATTTACTTTAGTAATTGAAATAAATGATAATTAATGGTACCAAGGGCATACAGAAGGGGGAAGGGATAAGGCACAATTATTCCTCCTTAAAAAAACTGTTTATACTTTTATTGTTGTTCAAACAAACACTTAATTTTCATTTTGATTTGCGCATAGATTTTTAATTTTGAATTTGACAGTTTGTAAATGTAGACACTAGACCTTATAAGCCACCGCCGACGAACAATGCGTGTACACGAGCATTATGGTATTTGTACAAATCCCAAAAATAGTCCTTTACAGGCCGTATGTAACATAAACATAAACATAAACATATTATATTAGGTTTGAGTGGTTTGACCAATCAAGTAAATAAAGGTACAATGCTTAAAATGCTGAGAACCACTATATTTTTAGTTACTGTAGGTATATATTATGTATTTATAGTATTTATTAATATTACACTTATTATATAAGTATAGAGGTTCCCAACCTTTTCTGACACACGGCATCCCATATATTTTCAAAAAATTCTGAGGCACTCTAAACTCTATACTCTATATTGATATATATCGTGTATTTATATTTATAATTTGTAACTTTGTTTTTTCTTTAGCTAGTTATAATCATAAGTGGCAAAATAGTATATACCTACGTCCTACATATATTATATTTTATTAAACAAATTAATACATTTTACGTTAATCCAACATTTTACATTCTGAGTGAAGAGAAGAAGCTAGTATTTTTACAATTATGTTTAATAGTATTATTTTTTTTTATGTGTACACGTTTTCGTATGGAAATACTTGTCCAAAAGATTCGACCAGCAACTT
>JAIPRM010007913.1:0-16554 GCA_025469315.1 Stegophylla sp. TES_Ste_2020 | reverse complement strand
AGAGGCAAATCCGGTTTCAAAAAGTTATTGATCGAAACTTTTGGACAAGTATTTCTATACGAAAAGTTGTACACAGAAAAAAAAAGAAAAAAAAATAGAAGAAAAATAAAAAAAAATAAACATCATTGTAAAAACACTAGCTTCTTCACTTCATTCAGAATCTAAAATCATCATCAGGTTAAGAAAAATTGTCAATGAAAAGCAAAAAGATTTAAATGAAATGTAGAAAATAATTAGAAAATAAAATTTTATATTTCTATTTATTATAGTATGCTTATCATACCCATCTTATTGTTGACAATAATAATAAACGTCCTTAATCTAAACCTTAAATTTTTATTTGTCACATAAATCGTAGACAGTATATAGTGGATACTATAATATAGTAGATTAGATGCGCACGCGAACTATATACGCTGTAGTTTTTGCCGAAAAATTTGGATGAAGTTATTAAATTATTAGTTTCGGCAACAAGGGATTCGGTGGAACGGCATTTGGCGAACCGGGTCTAAACAATGATACATGGGTGGGGGACGTAGAGATCTTAAGAATATATTATATGTGGTATACGGACGAGCAAGTTTCTCGGCCGACCAAACAACGAAATTAAAATGCTTTAATTTTTAAATAAATTATTTTAAATATCTTTTAATTCATGCAATTTGTTTTCACTTAACTTATACGTACTTATCCGCAATAGTATTGTTTTAGCAGCTTTTATCAATCAAATTATTTTTACACTAACATTAGTTTTTCGCATCATAATAGTATAATATGCTCCGTGTCAATATGATATTATAGTAGTACACGAACGCACATATAATATCAATCGCGTCAGAAAGGTTTTGAAAACACTCCGCTCGCTTTAAATGAGACAGTGTTAATGTATTACTGTAATATGTCCACATTTTAAAAATATGTATGCACCGTGTGCGGTGACATCTGTTTTTTTCTGCGAACTTAAGATTGGTTAGATAATTTCGACGGTCCTCCTATATTTACCACTGTTACTTTGCAAGTCGTTTTTCCCACATTTTTTCTATTTTACTTCCCCGCTATCCCCCCTCGGTTATATTGTTGTCATCCGTGTTTTTCATCAGATTTCCAATCTTTCCTTAATGTTACAATGTTCATCTATTGATTTTCGTTCGTTTATATAAGTTAGTGCTAACTTTTTCTTGATTTTTCTCGAATTTTAAATGATTTTCCTCATCGCTTTGTATGTTTCTGATGTTACCGCGGATGTTACCACTGGGGCTGAAAAAGGGGGTTGCAGACGTGTGCACTCCGTCAATCCGAAGTGGTCGCCGTAAACACAATTATTGAATCATGTTATATGTGTATACTGGCACTTTAAAAAATATAATATTACTCGATAAGACCGACGAAATAATCTACTATAATATGGACGTATATAGCGTAATATTGGTACGAATACGTTATGGTTGTGCAGTGCGAGCTGCAGGGGAGAAGGGGATCGATTAAAGCGGACGCGGAATTCGATTATGGAAAACATGACAACACGTCTTTAGAGTATAATATAAAACGCGTCGGCTTTAGCTGCCAGCGCCCCGCGTCTTTTGCCGGCTGCGGCGATATCTCGCCGCCACTAACGATCATTTAACCGAAAACGCATTTGCGTCCGAATCAATCAAATTTCGTCGATGCCACGTATAATAATAATAAATATTAACAATAATAATATTATACCTCGGCAATCGTCGTATTATATTATGCAAATTATCGTATACGTAAACGCCTTTAACACGACACGTCGTGTAAAGTCACTCTGATGTGCGAGACGTGCCGACTAAACGAACACATAATAATATGCCGAGCGAGTATCATCGATACATTATAATAATAATATTATTGCTACTAAAGAGTGTTCGAGTCGCTCTGTCGTGTTCGCCGCCGCTGTATCGCAGCAGGCGGCAATATCTTTCGCACGAGATATTAATCGGTACATCTTCTATACTTGTTGTGTGTGTGTGTGTGTGTGTGTGTTTTGCTATCAAAACGACAACAATAAAGATAACAAAATAATGGAGTGTGTATGACGTGGTACATAAGTTACATACAACGTTTGGGTTACGCCGCTCACGTTAAAAACGGATTTATATTTATATAAAATATTTTATGTATTATATTATAGATGATCACGTGTAAGATTATAACGCATTCGGATTTACGTCTATATTGTAACGCACCCATCGTCGTCTTGTTATCAATATTATTGTTATTATTTTATTACTTGTCGTCTTCATAATCATTCTTTCTCGTCGATTATCGCTGCGTACAATTAAAGTGATTTATGTCAAAAAAAAAACTGTGTGTAAAAAATTTCAATTTCAATTTTGAATATCGGTTTTTGATAACGGTTTTAACCAGTACTCAAAGTCGATTTCAAATCTTATTACATTACGAATGGTTTTACGAGATTCTTATCAAATCCGTTCATAAATAATATCCGTCTTGCGTTTACAACAACGTTACGGTTATCGTGATTTGATCCCAAGTCAAAAATTTGATATTGTAGTACGTTTATAGAGGGTAAAACGCGCAACTCCCCACCCACTCAGTGCTCTTTTCTTTAAGTTCTAGACACTTTTTTTAATATATAATTTAATTTGCCACCTTTTTAAAGAAAAAATCCCTATAGTTATTTTTCCATATTTCATTAAATATCACTAACAATATCAATGATGCTAAAACTGCTATCAACTTTTTTTATTAAATGCATTTATTTTTCATAATTTATTTTGACTGATGTTATCGGTTATCCTTCTTATTTTGTTAATATTGTCTAAAGTTTGTTTTTATAAATTATAACTCATTGTTGGAGGAGTTCGAGGTTATTTCTCTTTATTTTAATAATGTTAATTTTTTAAATTTTAATTATAATGGTGTAATTGTTATTCACGTAGTCAGTATTCTAGACTTGGGGATAGCAAAAAACATTGTATTTTAACTAATTTGCTTACCATGCACGTGCATGTATACTCGATTAATTGTCAGAGCAAAATGTATTCGAATAATTGTACAAACAATATTGATGAAAAGATCTATATCTTCTCATAGATAAGAAAAATTGCAAGTTCAATTAATTTTATTAATTTTCTTTTAAAATATTTCTTTATGTGGTCACTAATTTCCAAATAAAAGTCTTTAAAGGAACATGATTTTGAACTTGCGTTATACTAAGAGCATTGAAATGCCCCTTGCAGACTGATTCCTGTGATATTGGCGAAAATCGCAACGATAATCGATGCGCATATGGTATGAATAACATCCGCGTGGGATCCATTCGTGCGAAATTTTCGTCGACAGCAATAGTAACATAAAGAAGAAAAAAAATTATTCGTCCGTATACACGTTTCGTAAGCGTGAGACATAATTTGCATTTCGTTAGGTTTTTGACTGTACGCGCCCGTAAGCGTATATAAATAAATTGAACCTATAGTTATCTTTTTAGATATAGACATAAATATGCGTATAGTTATGTATAAATATATTGTTTATATTAGCAAATTTTTGTCGTTTATTTTTTTTTTTACTCGTACGACTAAACACCGCATATAGTCTATGAATACGCGACGACATTCGGCGATGTTAAATAGCATTTTTCTCTCGTTTATATTGTGTTTTATCGACACGAGTGATCGCAAACTCGTTTCAACACGCGGCGACCACGGACATTGTTTTTCATTATTTTTCGGTTGTCTGTATTATCGTCATTGCGTCATCATCATCATCATCATCATCGATTAAAACCCCCAAAGATTCCTCCTTTACCCCCGCGACACCGTATGACCGCGGGTCGTTTATGGCCTTGGCGATTACACACTCGTGAATATTATGATTGGGGCTAAGGACTTATAGGAGTTAGCATATTTTTCAAAAATCATTCAAAACATAGCTAAATGATATAAAAATGCGTTTCAGAACACCAGAAATTTTATGCAATTCTTTTTAATTTGTATATTCAGCTCTTTTTTCGATATAAGTGTATATTTCGGATATATTTGAATTTTAAGTGCATATTTCACATGTTTTTCAATATTTAATATGAATTTTCTTGATATCAGAAAAAAAAAATTAAAGAGATTAAATATTGTTAGATATTTGATTTGTTTAAATGCAAGCTTAAAAAGAATAAAGATTAAAAAAAGAAAAAAAATTGCATAAATAATCATATTATAATGTATTATACAATACAATTTTTAAATTTTTGGAGTTTTTACAATAAAATTAATGTTTTATTCGTATTTGTTTTAGCTCTTTTGCATATTTTTAGACCATATTTGTTACATTTTTATAACACAAATGCATGCATATTCTAAAGTTTTTTAGAGCTATAAATCCATAGCATTATGATATTATACCGCGGTCAGATGCGAACGAATCCCTTGCCGTTTCCAGCGTGCTCGAATACCTCTCTTCCAGATCCCTCGGGAACCACAGTCGATTAGTACACATATATTGTATGGCACCGCTGCAGAGGTTCATTTTAAATACTCATCGGACCTGTGGGTTTTAATTCATTCATTTTTGTCTTCTAACGACTAAATTTTTCCCTCAAAACTCCAAAGTTTACCGACGAAAACTATATTGCACATGCACTTGCAGGTGGTGATCACATAAAAAAAGAGTATTGTACTGCATCACTAAATCCTTGTAGGTGACCTATAAGCATGTTATTTTACCTAGTGTTTTCGAACACATGTGTAACATGTATTGTTATCTTGTATTATATAATAATATATTATGCACATCATGTCATATGATTTCCGTCCCGCCCATTGCAAGCCATATAAACTAAACGAACTGCGACTTCCACACTCCTTGCCAATACGACAAAAGTTTAGAAATCATCTGACACGCCAAAAGTGGTGTTGTGAAAGAGCAAAATTAATATTTCTTGTTTTTATCTAATTGTATTTTACTTTCCGTTAACTTTAAAAAAAAAATCTAACACTCAAGAGATGGTTAATTGACTCGCCACTAAGTAAATATTTTTTAAAATTATCTATTGAAGTTGAAAATAAGTACACAAATATACACACGTACATAGTTGTTTACATTATAATGCAAATTATTTTACAAAAAGGTTTGTCAATATTTAAAATCAACACTTTCTTGTTACGTTACCCATGATCAAATCATATCCTTGTTCGAAAAATTAGTTGACTTTTTACTAATCGAGCCAAATCATACAAGTGGTGGATAACATAATATTTAATTGGGATGATGCGAGTAACAAATAACAATGAAATCATAAATATTTACATATAATATGTATTTAATATCCATAAATATATTACTTGACAGTTATCATATTCATAGTCAACTACATATATATTGACTACTTCGAGTCAGTGTTGTAGAACATTATAATAGTACTTGCGGGCGAAAAAAAACTAATTGATTTTCTCCGGTCTCCAAGGTACCAGCCGATTTCGTTTGTGTATATCTGATTGGTTTTTTCGCAAGACCAACTCCTTTTAGTTTTTAGTTTTACGTGGCCAATATCTGTAGGAAATGTTGCAATAGTGGTGCCGAAGACCGCCCCTCAATCGCGCGGGGGTGGTGGCGTGTAACCGCGGGGTCTTTTGTCCGTCTAGAGTTTTCAGACACGGCTTTTCCCGAGGCGGAGGATTATCCTCCCCTTTCCCCTACCATATCCCCTGCCGACCTCATCCGACGGCCGTGGTCGTTAACCCTCTGGCGGTGCGCACTGCACCCGCGTCGTCGTCAGCCCGGTCCGCCGCGCAATCGGAGACGCTGCACGCCATTACGGATAATGATATAGTCTATACATGCGTATATATTTATTATTTATACACAACAGTGACACGTCACATAATACACATAATAACCACCCATGTAACATAATACTCGCGACCAACGGCTGCCATGTTGGACTCGACACGGCCATTTTATGTGCAGACTTATAGAGTTACAATTTTTTTTTTTTTAACAAGCTGTTCCTCCGCCATAATATGAGGTTAGAAAATGGATGTCAAATATTATGCACTTTTCTACCGAACGGGGAATGGCTGCAATCATAGTTCGAGGCGCCTGTTTATACGTCATAGCTATTATATCAGCACCCGTTTGTCTTGGATGTTTTTCATGCCTATAACTCTACGAGAGTTTGTAGTAATAAATATTTAGAGCTTGAACTGGCCAATTAAATCGAATGGAAAACCCCAAATGTTCTTTATATATTTTATTGTATGTTATTTTATTCGTTTGATCTGGTTTTTTTTTAATTCTAATACATATAAAGTATGAAAACAGTATTATTAATAATGCAGTATATATATATATATAGATGTATTTATACTATATTAATATACATATCGACAAGAATACATTATTAGTTATTACATATTACTAATTTTATACTTTACGGGTATTTGTATAGTATTCTTATTACGCGTGTACGACAGTGTGGACGGGCACTTCGCCTGCGGGTTTAATAAAATCAAAAACGTCGTGGGCAATAGCCCTGAGCCACGCAAACCGCGCGGAAAATAATTACGATAATTACACGTTGTCGATATTCCGCCACGCGTGTAACGTAGTTTGTACATTTCTCTCTCACTCTCTCTCTCTCTCTTTTTCTTAACTACACTGTGTGAACCGCGGAAACGTTATTATTCGCCCAATTCGGCGGTCCGGTTTTTCAGCGTTTCGTGTGGGCAAGCGCCGCGCCACCACCGCGTTTATTATAATATCATATTGTGTTGGAGGTTTATACACACCAAGATAGTGTTATTATTATTATTATATGACCAATAATAATAATTACTGTGTGTTGCTGCGAAAAGAATCGCGCGTGAGATACCTTATGAAAACTTATAAGTCGTTTTTTAGCCGCGTGGCCAATTGATAACGCTCGCGAGTACGTTAAAATATATAATTTAATTCCACGGACGGACAGTAAATGTGTGTGTGAGAGAGAAAAAGAGAGGGGGAGGGAAATACTGAGATAAAAATTAAATAAAAAAGGAAACGGCGTTCTACACACAATGGTATCCATATATATATATATTATACATCGTGTTTTATTCTCACGGTGCTGTTGTTTTCCAAATGTAATTTTCGCTCGGTTAACCTGATTAGTCTATATGGATTCGCGCACAAAATGGCCGCTCATGGGCACCGTAGGTACACATTATACGCGTACACAAGCACCGATATAATATTGTCGTCCGGTGTGTACCTATACACGTTGAACGAGAGTATTGCGGTCAAGTAGATACGTGCAGGTCACTTGACGCGACCCTCCCCGCGGAGTCGTCGGACACTCGTGAATTCCGCCGATTTTTCTTCTCTCCGGCGAGTTTGTAATTAATTGAATATTGCACTCACGACGTGATTAATAAACTCGGCGCGGGCCACTCGAAAATGTCACCTGTGAAACGGTGAAAACTCCTCCTCGAGTACGTCTCATTCGACTGGGGGGGGGGGGGTAAAATACCGATATAATTACAGCAGTCGAACAAGAGTCTGTCAGACTTATGTGTGATGATCTTTGCACTCGTGTGCGTACCTATAGAATAATACACGCGTTTAATATAATATTGTGTTATATTATAATCGACCGGGGCTAACGTCCGATTCGATCAAGTCGTCGCGTCACTTCTGAAACCCACTGTAAAAACGCCAAACCGGGACAGTGTTTATGCTCTCGCGGAAAGGTCATAGGTTTTTCACTTGCCCGTTTGTGTTTCCCATTCGAGCGGCTGCTGTCGGCGTCAACCGCCGTCAAAATGACTCTCGTCGTCATCGCTGTACGCGTAATTTATCTGATTTGACCTACTATTTGTGTGTGTGTGTGTGTTATATTATATCCCTTTAATACAGGTACTGTGTTGGCGATATAATGATAAACGATGTTTTCGCACGACTTAGTGTGTGCTGCGCATAGAACGATTTGTATCAGACACACGTCGTCTATTACGTGTTTATATATATATATACGTATGTAAGCCCGTGATCTATTAATAGGCACCGATGTGAATTGTTATAAATCCACCCTGACAATCGATAGCTGCAGGGAATATGTGTATTTTTTTTTTTCTATATTATTTCTATTTTACACGTATCGCCAAAACACGCTCATCTACTATGAACATTGATCTATAAAATCCTGACAGTACTCTTTTTCGTTAATCGTTAATTAATGTTCGTTACCATATAATATATCGGCGTGAATTGTAACAGGACTTTACACCAAAATATATCAAGACCCGACATGTAGGGCAACGCAATGCACGGTGGTGTGCACGTTGCTAAGAGAAGATTTTTGTTGTCCAGATGACTATACGCATCGGTTAGGTAATGTTTGTACCAGTGAAGAAACTTTTAAGACGTTGCAAAATGTGGAAAACAAATAAAAAACGTGGAACGTAATTTACACGTAGGACATGCTCACGCAGACGTATTCTATTTAATAATAATTATATATTTATTAACGCGGTTAATTTCTCTGTCTTTATCCCCAGCGTACGTGCATGTGTGTAAATCAATTTGACACACACACACACTTGGTTTTGGTTACACGCGTATGCACACACGCGTCGTATACATTGCGTGCTGCTACCGCTGCCATGGTTCGACCAAAACAATTTGTAATTTCGTATATTTTAATAATATTCATATTTCTTATACTCCTGTATATAATACCGGTATAATAATATGATGGCATTATGTTCGGCCAGGAAAACATAATAAATAAAAACGCGCATCACGGATCCGGTTTTTGTTTGGCACACGAAAATTTGCACCGCGTATCGATTCGGCGCCTGTAAAATTGTTTTTAGTTGATGTATTGTGCGCGCGAATAGTTTGTACCTGTACGACTACAATATACGATATTTTATAATATATATTCATGCGTCGCGGCGGACTCGAATAATAGACCACCCTATCGTGGATATAATATATGTCTGTAAGTGTGTTTGTCTGAATGTGTGTATGTATATTATATAGATATAGTGTTGTGCGTATTACGCATTGAAGAAAGCTCTCTATAGAATTGGTTTGAAAATATCGAGAACGAGCGTATAGAAGAATATAGTACACAGTATTGCATTAAAATACCTTGCTTCAGCCGCCGGGATTTCGTTTATTTCTATTTACTATTTATTATTATCATTATTTTTTTTGTATTCGCTCATGACTCAAAAATCTCCGTGTAAAATAATAGAAAAAAAAAGTGAAAATGGAAAAGAATCGCATGGTCTGTTAAAATGTTCTCGAAAGTGTTGGGCATGAAATATAATAATTACGATCGCGCTAAGACTTTCAAAACTCCTCTCGCCCGTCGCGACCCTCCAGTTGCTACAGCACCAACTGAGCTCTGTTAAGCCCTATTATATACCTATAATATATATCGGAGTATGTGTGTGTGTGTGTGTGTGTAGAGACGACTAGACGAGCTCGTAATTACTTTTCATCATTTTTTTTTTTCCTTTTTTGTCTCACTCTTCAATCCTTTTTGTCTCTCTGCGCTATACACGCTGCTCGTATTCGTTCATTACACACCGCGATACACAACACTTACCGCACACTACTCTCTGACTCTCAGAGGTGATGTGTGTGTGTGTGTGTGTGTGAGTATATTATGCGTGTGCGTGTATTCCCCTCCCTCGCCGTGGTCGAGTACGCATATCCAGGAGAGTATACGTATAGTCGTCGTGTCATTCGGCCCAAAATACGCGTTTATATAATATACATATATACGTGTATTATATGCGAAACAAAAATTACCGTCGTCGTGTCCTACACCGTTCATTAAAGTGTGAAGCATTGTTATGCGACACCCCCGGAGAATGGCGCCGTTTGTGCTCGGCGCGATTCATTTCGCACTGCAGCAATCCTCTCGACCGTTGTGTATAATATACACTTTGGTTGCGCGACATTGATCTATTGCCGTGACGTTTTTTTTTTTTTCTTTATTTTTTCCGTGTTTTTGTCGCCTCACCGTCGCGGTTTCCTCTATACACACACACACACACACATACACGTAGTAAATACGTGTACACACACTTCCGTTTTCCCAATATGCTCTCCATCCTACCTCCCCTCCCCCCATTGACACACGCCGTTCGTTCGTCCACGCTCTTTCTGCGTCCGCTGACGCTGTCACCCTCACTTAAACGTAATAATTAATTACGAAACGTCGAACTCGAATCCCTCAATGACGGGATTATTCATACATATCGCGCTTTCTTGCTACTCGAGAACACCGCGTATCGATACACACACACACACACACACGTGCTCATACCAGGTCAAAGGTATATACCACCTACGTGTGTGTACCCAAACCCATCGTAACGCCGTGCGCGCGTATGTAATATTATACGAGTATTATCGTATATATATATAGCCACAGTCAAGTATAGGTACAATGCAACGCGCATTATTATTTCCAATACAAAATAATAATAATAATAATATTATATAACAACGCGTCTATATGCATACGGCTTGGGGAATACTAGTACTAGAGTATTATAATATACGAGTATACGTTAAATATGTTTGTCGTTTGTCGATTTTCACAGACCTACAACAAACACGGGACGTATCCCTGTTTTTAAGTTGCACTCAATTATTAAAATGAAAATCGATACGAAAATGGTCTGTTAAATTCGTGTAATCACAGGTCCAACAAATTAAAAATTTAATTTAATCGATAAAACAATAATATGTGTATCATCTAAACTTGCGTTCCCAATCATTACCATAGGCAAAACTCTTATAAAGCAATCATACATTAAATATTATACTATAGATTGGAAACGCGTATGTGGGATGACTGGAAATTGAGTTTTTTTGTCCATAGGTGACTAAATGGATATGACTATACCAATGACAAGCGTACATATTTCTTATTTTGTCTAATATTTATATATCTACTGTGCTCGCGGTGGCTCAAATCCGTACCAAAAACGATTTGTAATATACATGAGCTATAAATTTTAACATCATATTATATATATATTGCCTATTTATATTTTACGTCGATAGCATAATGACTACCAATGCACAAACAAAAAAAAAAAACTTTTTATCTTACGTCTGTTAAATTTTTACAGATGCTCGCGCGCGTTAACTATATAGAGTATACCTATAGGTTTAAAAAAGAATAAAAAAAAAACAATAAAAATACACGTTGATACAGCTTTAGCTGCAGTATAAGAAGAGTAGTTTATATGTATATTGTCTATATATATATATATATATATATATATATATGGGTATGCTGATCGAATACGCCTATGAACGTTACGCTCTATTGGAAACTCGAAGAGAAAAGACACGTCGAAATTTTACGACTGTCGTATAAAAATGTAAACTCGTCCTCATACCACCTCTCCCCCCCCCACGACATGGAATATTAAGGCGAAACCGTCACTGTGCGTGGTGCTCCGAAAAATGAATTTTGACGACAAAACTGATAAATAAAATTCGAAAAATAATAAAAAAAATAAAGTAGTGTGTTTCTTCTCGCGCTTGTACGTCTCAAAATAAATTTATGACCGTGCGTCGTGTAATATAAATATAATCTGCCACTGGGTGAATGGTTGTTCCGCGGTAGCCACGTGTGTTGTGTAATATGGAAGACGCGAATGTCCGTGAACGTGGCCCTGCACGACCACATTCGGATGCAAACAGTCGAGATTATTATTATTTTATTATTATTATCGTCGTCGTCGTTCTCGTATAATTTCTCAGGCCAGTGTAGTAGCTGGGCTTTAATGCGTTATGTAAAAAGGATTTTCAAGTTTACGATCTGTGACCCGATTCCGTCGCGTTTATGTCCGTATAATATGCGTTGTGCGCGCGCATAATAAAAATTATAACGACATGCCGTCCTCATCCTCGGACCGACAAAACGTTTTCACGACTCTTTTGACCACCACGCCGTGTCTCCCTAGCATACACGTTATTGTACAATAATGCAGGAGTCTCCGACCTAAGACCCACGTGTTCTTCACGAGTGATTTTCATTATTTATAGCTTCACCTATTCCTATATGCTGTGAGCAGAGTTTTTCAAAAATTAAATACTTGTATGAGCCTACTTGAGTGATGAAACAATTCAGTTATTTGGTGCAAACTTGCCAATCGTTTTATCATATTTCCTAACTTGTTATTAAATAATATTTATTTACCGAAATTATTATTTTTCCCTTTGTAATAACATAATAATAATAATAAACTAATCCTCCATTATTATAATGTATCTACTTCGCTACCTTATTTCGGTTAGGTGACTCTAAAACTTAATATAATATATATACATAATATTGCTGCACTTCATGTTGTCACTTCGTGATTGTAGTTCTCGCGCAATGCTGTCAACTGACGACGTTGTTCGTCGTGGAAAACGAATGTCTCGTTTTTCTTTCATGATTTTCAAGTCGATTTAACAATCTCGTACGTATATGCTATATACTACTCATTATAAATACGTCAAACTTTTTTCGACTTCGTACTCCCGAATCACAACGTCTTGTTCTAAAAACAATATAATACGAACTCCGCGTGCACTGCATTTTAATTAAGTCGCTTTGCTATCTTGTTCATATCTGATTCGTGCTTTAGCCGTCGTTATGCATGACTCCTGCAGATACGTAGTTCCTATATCGCGCTTTGTTTTTTCGTCTTTTCATTTTAACGGTACGTTAATTAAACGTTTAGTTTACAACTCTGAAAATCTTCAGTGCTCTCTCTCGTACATTTTCGATAAACTCAAAATGCGCGAGGAAAACGGATAATTGGAATAACTCTGTCATACTCGACGACGGCGGTATTACGTATTACAATAGTTTTAATTCCACCCCCGCATTAGGGAAGTTGAAAAAAAGCTCCGTACAAAAGCTATTATTATAGTGTTGGCCCGTTGCGCGATAGGTACATAATGAATAATAACAGCAGCAACAACAACAACAATAGGATAACGACGGAACGTTTAATGTATATAGGTGTACAATGTGTACATAATATCGCCTGGGCCCGAAGAGAGAACGAGCGCGCAGCAGAGCGCCAGAACATGTTTTTATAATCCCGGTAGTTATTTTTCGCTGTACGCTTTTATAATGCTACATTAATCTTATACCACCGCGCAATTATCGTATTTATAGCGTATATTATATTATATACGCGTGCAGTAGTAGTAACCGCAAAAATGTGGTTTACTTTTTTTCTACCGTTAATCATATTTGCATAAACCGTATATAGGTTCATCGCCAACCGAGTCTGCATTTATATTGTGCACATACATGATATAATGTACTCTATTAAAGTACCTACATTTAACCGGATAAACGTTTATTTCGTTTTCATTATTTCATATTATTCGATGTTTGTAAAATGAAATATTGCGGTGTAATCTCCTATACTATTATAATATTGTATACATTCAACATAGGCATATTGTGTGTACCTATTTAAATATGTTGCGCTACAGCATGATAAAAAATAAAACACGTTTATCTAGATTGATCATATTTATACAAGCAAATCTACTGCGTTTCCCCCCCCCATTTGACGAACTTCCAGTGTACTAATATGTTTTATTCCGCGCGCCAAGTCCTGCATTATTAACATCGTGTGCGCAGCAGAACGTATTAATGTCAATAATTGTCATTTTTTAATTTTCATTCCATCGTGCTCGCGTGGAAACGCGTTTAATAATAATAATTAATGTACACAGCCTACCGTGAAAAACCCGGGGATGTACGGATACACGTGGTCGATGCTCTCGGCAATGACGTACGCCTACTACAGTAGAATATATGTAGATAATATTGCTTTTTCCCGGGAGTCTCGGCGCGGTTGTCACGGGTACAGCGGCGTTCCTCGACGTAAGGCGACCGAGACACTCGTTCGAATAAGTTAATTTCCCCTTGGAAATTGCGGCCGAACGAATCCGATTGATACGCATTTGAATCGCAAACGGCTGTAGACATGTATGTATTTACGCTCAAATATAAATTATATAATATAGTCGTATGGCGTTACAATATCCGGATAACGTTTCAAATATACGTATATTATTATTATCTGCTGCACGAGCTAATGGCGAAGTATCTGTCTATTTAAATATTATATGTACATTATAATATTATGCGTGCGTATGTGTGTACAGGCCCGCCCCCGTTCGTATATATATGATAATAATATACATTATACAAAAATATATAGGTGATAGGCGTGTTTGAAATAGCTGATGTAGACAATAAGGCAATCTACACGTAACGATGGTTATATTTGTGAATTTACAATTATTGTAATTCGACGGATAAAATGCATTTGGCCTCTGTGCGTAACACATAGGAAACGGGGAATGAAATAGACGACACCGATGACGTGTATTGACGCGGGTATTCGCATGTGTATGTGTTGGTTGTGTTTTGAAGGTGTATATTATGCATATATTTATAATACTGGTAACTCCCCGTCCGTCATCTATGCTTGTTGTTCAGTCTCGTGTCGTCTATTGCCGCGTACAGAGCCCGCCGAGTACTATATGATAATGCGTATAATATATATAATAAATACCTTAGTGGAAAACCGTGTACCGAGCGACATCCATCAAACGACCTCTTACACACCGCGCCCACACACCGAAACCCGTTTACCTGTGAAACAACCCCCGTAGAGACACTCCTCTGGGGACTCCGAAGTGCAAGTCGATGTCATATTTTCTAATTATCTGTATATATTATACACATACATACATACATATCAATATATTTTATTCTATTCGGATCTCGTATTATAATAATAGTATTAGTTATACGCGCACACTGGGTATTACGGTGAAGGTAGTGAGAGAGTCGTGATGGTTCGAAAGTATTAATATAAACCGTTTTAATGGTCCTTGTTGATTTTTTGATAAGCCAAGAATTCGAGGTCACTACACAATTACGTATCGTACAAAGAAAACGGCTCGTCTTTGGGCTATACTTAATCCTACTGTTCAAAAGACTATGTGCAACGTACATTACATACATATTTATACAATATACCTGCTCGTTTGCCCACGAGCCTTGTAATACATTTATAATATATAATTTTGTTGTTGTTATTTTCATCGTCGTACTGTTCAGATGGGTTAATGCGTGTTTAGTGCTTTTTAGTTTTTTTACCAACAAATTTTGCAATGCTCTAAGTACTTACTTTTTCGGATTACCATGCCAATGTGTATCTATGTTCGTAGATGTATATACACGCATGTAAAACGTATTTGTAGTAGTAGAAAAATATACACAAACAAACAAACAAATGAGAATAAAATAAAACTATAATGTTGTCGTGCAGCGATACTATCTCAATCAGTTAATTGAGATAAAAGTGAGATGAAATTAACGACGAGGTGACGTAGGGAGGTGCTGAGTTGATTTTGCAACGACATGTGTTCCGGTCGCGGCGAGTGTAATCAGTTTAATCATTTTGAGAGTTTTTTAAATCATTTTCCTCCGCACAGCGTTGCGATGGAAAATTCTCCGCCGCCATCATCCATATAATATATCAAATACTAATAAGACAATAGCACCGTACTGCAGGGGTGTGCGGTATACGTGTATTTTGCGGTGGTGATACAAGAGGGGGTGGGGGTAAGGGGGACACGATACTGCAGGGTGCATTGTGAGCGAATGCGTGTGTATGTGTGTTTGCCACATATATATATAATGGCGTCGTAATGGCTGACGGTTGACGGCTTGTGCTTCACACACACACACACACACACGAATATATACACGCGAACTGCCTCAATGGTCGCCATCGCCACAGCCTAGGAAATCTGACACTGACAGTGATTCATATTGTTGTCCCCTTGTGCGGTGGATCCACCCACCCACGCACCACACACGACACGAGAAGTCCCCCCCCCCGCGTACCCATATATATATATATATATATATATATATGTATTCGCAGCGCTCCGTCATCATATTTAATCAGCTTTTGTGCTTGGTTGGCCTCTTTTTGTTGTGAACGCGCGTGTGCGTGCTATATACACTTCTCCCCTCCCATTCGAATTCTACCCCGTACTTCTTTCCCCCTCCCCACCGCTTACCACTGTCACTCTGTCAACGGAAAAGTCGTTTTCCGACCGATTCCTCCTCTCTCCCCTCTTGTCGTTGTCCAAGTAAACCCGTCGACCCCGAAACGATCTATCGCACGCCACCGCCAAATTCTTCGTCGTTTATACATGATAATACATTAGATCAGGGCTGCCCAAACCCAGGCCCGCGGGCCACGAAGTGGCCCGTCAACGCATTTGTATTGGCCCGCCAACATTCTATTTTATTTTAAATATCATAGTTCGTTAACTGCGTCTCACATTTCTGGTTTGATAATATTATCAACATCAGATTTGTCACCAGATATTGGTTAACTAATTTCAAATAAGTCCCTTCATAGGTCTCATTTATATTTTAGATTCTGAACGAAGTGAAGAAGCTAGCGTTTTTACAATGATGTTTATTTTTTTTTTCTGTGTACAACTTTTCGTATGGAA
>JAIPRM010007912.1:0-16557 GCA_025469315.1 Stegophylla sp. TES_Ste_2020 | reverse complement strand
ATGAAAATTTAAACATAGATAGAAAATCATATAAAAAAGATTTTGGCGCAAGAAAATTTTGAAAATGTGAAAAAAAATTTTGGACATTTTTCGAAAATTTTTTTTTTCTTATATTATTAACTTCCTTTGTTCAGAATCGTTTTACTGAAGAAATGATTTATCGTTTCTTTAAAATTTAACACGCCCGTCAAGAGAATACCACCCGTCGTGCGAAGTACACCCATCGTGCGAAGTATGTCCGGCTTTTTTAACTCAATTCTTATGTTGAACAAGTCGTCCACGTTTCTCACTTCCATGAAACTGCATAATATGCTATTTGATATGTAAGAGACGTAAAATTCCGGATTGGAAAGCCATGACCTATATTTTTACCTATTTGAATTCCCTGCTACGACTCGGGAGTGTCGGCATGTGACATTAACGCAATTAGGAATTAGGAAAAGGAGGTGTATTTATTAGATTCAACCCCCCTAAGGGTATTAACCATATGTAGTGTTTTAAAAATCTAGAGGAGATTTCAGGGTGTACTTTTGGGGGGAGGAACGCTAAACCGTTCAAACCCTCTCTAATATGCGCAGTCAGACCAAGTCATTAAAAAAACTAGCAGCTAGTGCGAGTCACTCACCTGTTAAAAACACATTTGACAATATTCGTATTTCAGTACGATGAATTATAGGTATAAAAAACAATATAGGATAAAAAAGGGGGCGGCTAAACTTTGTATAATTAATTAGATCCAGCCCTTACCTCTAAAGGCATTAACCTTATATGACTTTTTTTTAAATCTAGAAGAAAAGATTTGAAGGTGTTTTTTGGGAGAAAGGAGTGACTAAGACGTCTAAAGCCCCCATATTTTTGCCTTAGGGATTTACAGTCATTAGAAAAAAAAAAAAAAACATCCTTACTATACGGCAATCAATCGGCATTCCAGCACGAGTTACTCACCTGACGGAAGCTCCGGCGTGGGGTGGGGGCTAAGTGCAGTTTGACCGAGAACGGCTGCACAAATCGGACGTCTCGCGCGGATGTCACCCAAACACAAACACACACACGAACACGCGGACGGGCGGGCGCGCGCGCACACAAAGAATTATTAAATTGTAAACATTTTCAACACTTCAAAATTACCGATGCGATACAACGTTTTAAACTTAAATCTATTATGTGTAATAATAAACCGCGAACGCGGACACGCACACACGCTCGTTATTTCGTAAAAAAATTATTATAATTATAATAATGTCTAACGCGACGTTGTTCGCACGATGACACAAAAGTGTAAGAGAGACGGAGATAAAGAGAGACGGAGAGAGGGAGAGAGAAGAGAAAAAGAGTGGGTGAGAGAGGGGGTGAGACTTTGCACGGGTGTTGTACGCGAATAAGCCGACCGGTGTGTATAATATATTACGGACGTATAATATTTTTAACAAATTTTTATTTTAATAATAATATCGTTTTAACGTGCCGAGTGATATCGTCGCGGTGCGTACGCGTACATTTTCCGAATGAATAATAATAATAATAATAGGTAATAATAATAATAACAATAGCGTGCGAGGAGCCGCGCGAACGCGCTCGTTTTATACTATTTTCGCGACGTCAAAATTTTATGAAAACAAAACGAAAAATCTAAGTAAAAAATAAATAAATAAATAAATTAACCGAAACCGAATTGAAACGCGGAGCGAAACGGGACGACGAATATAAAAAAAAAAAAAAAAGCCGAGAGCGGTCTGAGATCTCGTCTCGCAGCGCCGCCCTACCGACTACCCGGACTACGGTTCTATCACTGAACTGTGTGTGTGTGTGTGTGTGTGTCCGCCCGCCCCGCAAAAACGGAGAACGAAATCCTCCCCACCACCACCACCACCGACCACCCTCAATCCCGTCCGGCCCGCGCGCCCGATCAACAGCGACACCCTACCCGCCGACCTACCTCTCCGCGCCCGTCCCGTCGGCCCGTGGGTGGGGTGGCGCGCGCCGGCAGCGCCCCTGAGCCGTGGTGGGATCGCTGTGCGAAAAGCGTTGGCGGCGGCGGCGGCGGCGGGCAACACGTATGACGACGGCGCGGCGCGGCGCCCCGGCGGCGATCTTCGGAGATTATTTATACTGGCAGCCGGCCGCCGGGTTGTGTGTGGGTACGAATGTCGAGCAGTGGCGGCGGCGGCGAAGGCGGAGGTGGAGGCCGGTGTCGTACCCGCGCAGCAGAGGCGGGCGGCGACCGATATACCGTCGTCGTCGTCGTCGTCGTCGTCTCGTGTCTTCCGCACGATTGTTAAACCTTTAAACCGTTGTGTATTACGTGATTCCGATGGGAGGCCCCGCCGAAATAGCATTCTCTCGAAAAACCCCCCAAAAAAAAAAAAAACGAGACGCTGATAATATTATTCTCTCTTAAGACATTGAAAACATTCTTCTTGTGCTCTTTAAAAATCTTTACTAAAATATATATATTATGCTGTTACGTTTTAAATATGAAAGAATTTTCTGAAATTCAAAATATTAGGTAGCAAAAAAAAAAAAGTTAAGTAAAGCATAGACAAGAAAGCCGGACATACTTCCGGCTTTGTGGGTGTGTAGAATTTTAAAGAAACGATATGAATCATTTCTTAAATAAGACGATTCCAGACGAAGGAAGTCAATCGTATAAAAAACAATAATAATAATAATAGTCGTCATTTTCAACACTCACTTTAAGAGTGTCTGACCTGGAGAGCGAACAATAGTAATGGTGCGAAGTATATATTCGGCTTTTTCGTCTATACCAGTGGTTCTCAACCTTTTTAAAGTCACCGCCCCCCTGAAGAGCAAAATATTTTTCAACGCCCCCCTTAAAAAATAAATAAAATAAAAATTATGTATTATTTGAAAAGTGTATAACTGAAAACTTAATAGAAAATACATGTATATAATTGGTATTCATAAAGTTGAGCTGGCTTTTCAAATCTCATTAGTTCAATGTTCAATCAATTCTTGAATGTGTTAATCTGTTGTTTCAATGTTTATTGAAAACATTCAGAAAAAACACAATTACAGATAAGCCATGAAGTGTCGTTCAGCGGAGTATCTGTATTTCATTTTTTATGTTTCTTTAACATTTTAGCTTGAATGCAAATATAATAATTATGCTCAACACACACCACCCTATCGCCTAAGGATTTCTCACCGCCCCCCAGTTGCCCAAAACATATTTATCGCCCCTCAGAACCTCTTCACTGCCCACTGGGGGGCGTTATCGCCCCCGTTGAGAACCACTGGTCTATACTTTAATATATACTTCATTTTGGTTAACTTTACTCTATTTCGCTTTGGTTTACTTCACTTTTTTTTATCTATTAAATAAAGAAAAGAGGAAAAAAAATAAAGAAAAAAAAGTGTTCATCCTAATTTTATTTTCAGACTCATAATATTGATGCAAAATTTTATCAAAATACATTTATCTAGATACGTTTCTAATTTTTTAAAACGACAGCTCAGATAACTTATTTCTAATTTATCTGTATAAGATAAAGTATTTTAAAAAAATGTGTCTAGATAACTAATACACAATACATCAAATATGTGTTTACTTTTAGTTGGATTTTTTAATTTTAAAACGACGTGTGCCCTTTTTATTGGCTAAGTAGTTTAAATTATGGTTTATATATATTTATATGCACGTAGATGCATTAGGTACATACAATGAGCATTTTTGCGTTTGTGCATATGTGTACAGTGGTGGCTCGTACTTACACACTTGTTTGCACATCACATAACATTTACTCGAACCACTATTTGTTTTTAACATATTGTTAATGCATTTTGCGTTAAGAATAACGTTGAAATATGGAATCGGTTATAATTAATTATAAAAACATAATATTGCGTTCAATATTCGTAGATTGTCAGGAGAGAATAAATATTTCGTAAAAAAAAAATATATAATAAACTCCTCAAATTAAATCAGTTATGCAATATTCACACTCAAAACGGTACACCGACTATCGGAACACCAAGCATCTGTGTTAAATACGCGGAGTGGGACAGGGGAGCAACAAAATACACTGCTTCTCTGTGCGCTGTCGTATATTATGCTGCGAACCAACCATATTATCCGCGTTTATTTTCGAAATTTTTATGACGTACATTTCGTTTATGGCTTGTAGCTATCGCATAAATTTATTGAATTATACTTTATTACAACATTATGAGCAAAATAATTTTATTGCTTACCAACAATATTTCATATATATGCTACCGTAAAAGTCCGATCACTAGGTAAACCTAGGTTTTACCTACTAGTAGTTAATGTTAGGACTTGGTTTAAGCTGGAATTCATAATTTTATTCGGTATTTTACTTAACATGCTGTGTAGATCCAAGGATGGATGTAACCTGCGTTAGTAAAACCTAATAATTTATTGATTGGCAGTAAAATTTCAATAACTTTTAGTTAAATAGTTATATGCGATAAAAGAAATGTTTTATTTTTGCAAAAACCTCAATTGAGGTAATGAGGAAAAATCTGTTTAAAAAAAAAAGTGGAATTAATTAATATTTTGGCGCTTTTATTATTTTGTAACTATTTCCCAAATTTAACGTCACCGTGTTACTCCTTATTTCAAATAAATTTAGCACACTTTGAAAATTATACATTCCGAGTCCAGATGATAACATGAAAACAAGTTATGATTAAGTTTATTGCTATGTTTCATTGTGTCTAAGGACGCTTTTATGCGTACAAAGAGCGATTGAAAAGTTTATCAACACTCAACGTTTCCCACAGAAATGTCAACACCAGACAGACGAGTACTCAACTCAGAATAATTATTTTTATCACAAGCCACAAAGTAGAACGTGAATGATTTTAGAAAAATCGACTATCCGTGTGAAATACATTTTATTACATTTATGTTTATTTAAACAATCTACTAATTATTATAGACACTACATTTTTGGAAATATGAAATTCGTTTAAGTACTTTTAATGTGAATAAACGGCATAATTCGTCTTTTTTTTTTACTTAATTATCATTGTCAAAGTATTTTCATGTCACTTCCTTTTCCTAAAAATATGTATAAAACCTTTGAATCAATGTAAATCTTAGAATGTGTATCGATGTTGGAAATAACATTGATTATAGAATAGACCGTTCTATAATACTATTTTGTAATCAATGGCAATGGTTATAATGAACAAATTTACAGCTACAAAACAATTAAAAATATAAAATATATAAAATTCAACGTGTAGCAGCTATCCCGCGGGGTACGGGAAAAGTTTTAAAAAATGAATTTCAAAAACAATTAATAGTGTAATATAACATAAATTCACGGTAAAATCAAATGAAAAAAAAAAAAATCCACAACATTCTGCGCTTCATTCAGAATCTATAAAAACAGTATAGAGAATTTTCAGCGATCAGTCATAACATATTTGTCGACTGATTACATTTTAGTTAATCGTGTTGAGGTAAAAACAATGATAAATGTTTGGAATTGGAAACGCGAGGAGTTGGGCTGTTTCACACACTTTAAGTGTTATTAAAACAAGACGTATAGGTAACTACTACTTATCGACTAGGCTAGAATATCTTTGTGCGAGAAAAAGGAGTCTTTGCCAATTTTCAAACCAACATTTACACAACTCCCGATTAACACAGTTCTAAGCCCGAATCAATTACACGTACCGTCGTCGTTAAGTTCATCATCGCCGAAAAACGGAAACAGCCATCGAAGGTCTACCGTATACAACACACACACACAAATATATCGCCAAATTACGAGTATATTGTCTGTATCGAACAAAAATATCTCATGTAAAATGCATTCGATAAATTCCCTTTCCGCCGAGTGGAACGTTTCACGGATTTGAAAAACAAAAAGAAAAAAAAAAAAATGTCTCACTGCAAACAAGATAACTTTTTTCGGGATGGCTAGTTGACCGATTTTCAAAAAAATAATTTCTAACAACTCGGACTATTTTAAAAAACAAAATTCCATACATTTTTAAAACTTTAAGTTGAAATTTTCAACTCGAACTGCAAAAAAAAAAGTCGAAAACATTGTTCCCGCTGAAGTTATATCTTTTTTTTTAATAACAATTTTATAAATACATTTTTTTGTAAACTTTTGACGCATTACGGAGTGTTTTTGTATACGGTTTAACCGTTTTCCATTCTTTTTAACCGTTAGTCATATTTTCAATATAGTCAAAATCTCATAAGAAAAAACAATTTTGATGACTGAAAATTAATTAAGGTCAAATTATTTATTTTTTATTCAATTTTCAAATGACTAACGTTTATTAAGCAAGCATTAGAGCCAAAATAACAAATTGATACGAGATGAAATAAACTGTTTATTTTTTTTACGATTTTATGTTTAATAAAATAATTGCTAAACCAGTTACCACGAGAAAAGGATACAAAATATAAAAACGGAAGGAATAATTCGATTTAGTGTTTAAGCTAAAACTCGTGCTCATAAAATAACTCTAATAAAATAATTTCACCACAATATTATTATTCTTAAACATTTTATCGTGTTCGTGAAATTGTAATTTCGCAGTTAACTGAGAAATGAATCAAAATAGTCATTTGCTTTTACTCGAGATCAAATATAATAATAATATTGTTCGGTAGGTTTTTCGAAATTATTTTTTAAAACGACCACGTGTAGAATACACCACGCTAATCGTTTAGCGTTTCAGTAGCAGAAAATGTATTTCGGTCGTTATTTTATAGTTTTATTATTGTAAAACTAAACTGAGAGCGGCAGAGTAATTATTATTAAAATGTACGCCAGACATTTTATGTTACAATAAATTCAGAGCTCGTTAAACGCCATTTGGAATGTTACAGAGAGTGCACGAACAGTAACACACAGTCGTTTTACATTTTATAGTGGCCGCCATTCAGATCACAACCGTAGAACGTCTTTTTGTTCAGGGTATGCAAAAATCCTGTACACACAAACGAGTCGTGTGGATAGCTTTGTTCCGCACAACCTCGGTTTACCAATAAAATCGACATAATAATAATATAACGTTTAATTACTCAACGCAGTGTTATTAATATATTACTAGGTACATTATAATGTTTCAATAATTATTGTAGTAAATAAAATGAGACTATATGCAGATTACTTAGTCGGTATATTATTTATAAGCAAATAAATATTATAGCTTTTCAAGACTTATTTAAAAATATAAAATACAGAGTATTTTAGATTTCGAGCGAAGCGAAGAACCTTGTATTTTTACAATGAAGTTTAGTTTGTTTTATGTGCACACTATTTCTATGGAAATACTTGTCTAAAAGTTTTGACCAGAATTTTTTTTAAACCAAATTTGCATCTAGTTGGTACATTAAAGGGGATCATTATTCGAAATTCTCAATAATTTTCTCAATAATTTGGAAAAAAAGACTTTGCAAATATCTATTTTTAATTCAAACTTTATTAAAATTTAAACGCGGATAGATAATAATATTAGAAATATTTTCGCGCAAGAAATTACTGAATAAGCAAATAAAAAAAAAAAATTAAATTTTTCCCAAACACTTTTTACTCGTCAATTTTTTTTTTTTTTTTATTACTAGTAAAATTGTCTTTTATTTATTGGATAAAGTATAGACAAGAAAATCGTACTTATTTCACACCATGGCCCATGAGCACACTCCTCGAGCCAGATACTCTTGGTGGGTGTGTTGTAAATGGTGACTATTCTTGTTAATTATATAATTGACATAATTCGCTCAGAATGATATTATTGAAGAAATGATTTATCGTTTTTTTTTTTAATTCAACACACCCACAAGGAGTGTTACACCCGAGGAGCGAATATTATATATGGTGCGAAGTATGTCCCGGCTTTCTTGTTTATGTATATTTTTTTATTTTAACGTTTGATGCATGCAGTTGCATGAACTCTACATGATATAAGCCTTTGGCTCAGATATTATTTCGTCTGATGTTTCGAAAATTGAAATTAAAAATCGTAGAACATTATTATTGTGTATCACATTCCGTTTTAAAAAAATATAACATTAAAAATGTACAAGGAAAAAAAAACAGGTACAGTGAACTGGCTCTAACGTGTAAAAAAATTGAATATTTTTCCTCCGAGTAGCTTTAGTTTTAGTTCGACGAGTCGAATACGAATACAGTTGTACGGCTATTGTTGAACATAAACGTTTGAGAATGAAACTTGTTGTAGTTTATATATTATAATTAATATGGGCAGGTACTATATCTCATTATTTTTATGATAGTCGTACCACAGAGAGGGGTTATTACATGCGGCATAAAATATAATAATATACTACTTGGTAGGTATAATCGTGTTATTAATATTGCATTCATATAAAATTATAATAATAATAATGATAAAAAGAAAACAAGTCGGTGTAATCTAAAGAGGGAGAGAAGTCGTTGCCAATCGGCCGTTCTCCATCATCAGTCTGTAACTGCGAATCTCAAACAATATTCACTTACGCGCACTGCGAGTAATATTACTATACGTGTGTGTATAAAGTCGATGTGTTCACCTGGAAGTAAATGCAGGGCCCTAAATGCAAGGACGTTATAGGTACTTGTCTAGGGCTCACGCGCATCAAGGCCCACAAAGTAGATTTAATTTTTGTTTTAATTGTAATTAATCCTTTAGTGTGATATTTTTTAATAATAATAATGTCTTTATTTTGCAACAGAATAACATATACATGTCTACAAGCTATAAATGTAATTTGCGAAAACCCAACCAAAAAGCAAGCTAGTAAACGGTTGGGCTGAGTTCAATCTCCAGAAATATTACTAATATACTACCACAATTAATTAAATGAATAAATTATCGTAATTACAAAACATTCTTAATATAAATTAAAAAAACAAAATAGAAACAAAAAAGAAAAAAGAAGGATAAATAAATAGTAATGAAAACAACTATAGAACAATGCAATAAAAGCAAGAGTAATAAAAGGTATTATATTTTAATTGTACAAATAATATATATTTTTTGAATCTCTTATAACTAGTAAAATTATCAATTTTAATATTATATTTAAAATCGGACTTTTTGACCCATAAACTGTATTACAATTTGGAACAGTTAAGTTACACTTTCGTTTTGATCTAGTACTATAATTATGCATTATAATATGATCAAAAGATTTTTAAACACTCAAAAATGTCTGTTAAAACGTAAATCATATTTATTTCATTGTCACAAAATTCAAATCAAAAAGATAAGAAATTCTCACGCTAAAATAATCTACTATTATATTCGACTGACAGTTATTATTACAGAAAAAAAAAAAAATGTAAGTATAAAATTTATGAAAACTTCGTAACACTTACATTCAAACGTTGTTCAATTTTTTACTAAACAGGTATAGACTGTTTATTGAAATATTTACTAATTATAATTTAATTCATAATCGATTAATAGGGCGATTTTACTTTTGAATTTATTCTCTGGCCTCGAAAATTCTAAATCAGTCTCAAAACGTCTTTGAAATAACAATGCGCAGTTGGATGTATCTTTGGAAAATGCAAAACCAGTGATTACACTTCGCAGACACTGGGGAATATATTTTAATGGTTCGATATCGTGTCACTGTGCCATAATAATTATTAAGCCCCGTTCCGCCGCAGCCGTCGATAATGAAATTTATGCAGCTTAGCGGGTAATTACTACGAATAATAATTACGGTGTAAACTGCAGAAGGAGCGCCCGCAGACGTAATAATCGTTACAGCGGGTCAAACGTTTTACAGGCTTACAGCACGTGTTTTTTAATTTCACGAAAATTCCAGAATTTTGCGAATAATTTTTTTCACAGCGAACCCATGAAGTCGATAAATTGTAATATTTTGTTTTGAACGTTCACCTACCGTTCTGAGTCCGTAACAGAAACGTTCACATTATAAATTCTGAAGCAAGTGTTTTAGATTCTGAACGAAGCGAAGAAGCTTATGAAACAATGACGTTTATTTTTTTCCCCCGTTCTATAAACACTTTTTTCGTATAGAAATATTGATCCTAGATCCTCGATCAGCCAATCTTTGGTACAAGCAACAGCTCTAAATGGTACTTTATACTTAGCGTTTCTAAAAATTCGCATTATTTCATAGGGTCAACTACTACATTACCCTGGTCGCTATGCTTATCATGATCGCCACGATTTCCATGGTTTCCATGGTTACAATGACTATCACGATTACTACGGTTCCATGGTTACCCTCCCACAGTGGTAACCATGTCAACCATGGTAACCACGGCGATCAAGATAAGCAACCCGGTTTTATTTATTGTTACGTGGTAACTGCATAATCACTGAACCTTAGCTCAGAATCGTTTTATTGAAGAAGTGATTTGTAATTTCTTTAAAATTTAATACAGCCACCAAATGATATCCCATTCGAAATGCGAAGTATTTCCATGGTCCAATGTCAGTCCTGCGGCCCTGCCTTATTTTACAATGATGTTTATTATTTTCATTTTATTTATTTTTTCTGTGAATACCTTTTTGTATAGAAATACTTGTCCAAAAGTTTCGATACCTAAGCAAATTTCTGAAACCGTATGTGCTTCTAAATAGTACTTAAAACAGGTCATTTTTTTAAATTTCTCAATTCTTAAATTTCTTTGGAGGAAAAAACTGCCCAAATTTTAACAAAAAAGACTTGGAAACCATAATTTTTTTTGATTCAAACTTTATGAAAATCTAAACATAGATAGACAATAATATGGGAAATATTTTGTCGTGAGAAAATTTTGAAAATGTGAAAAAAAAAATTTCTAATACTTTTTTTCCAAGTCGATTATTTTTCCTTTTTTTTTTATTCATTAAATTAAAAAACAATAAATTAAAATAAAGTAAAGTAATGTATAGACAAGAAAACCGGACACACTTCACACCACGGATATTCTTCGCTCTTCGGGTGAGACACCCATGGTGAGTGTATTAAAAATGACAACTATTATTGTTCTTTACATTATTAACTTCCTTCGTTCGGAATCATCTGTTGAAGAAATGATTTATCGTTTCTTAAATATTCTACACACCCACCGAAATTGATCTGACCCATGGAGAGAACTATGTCTATAGAACTATATTGTCTATACATTACTTTTTTGTATTTTGTTGGAACAACAAAATACGTGTGGTTATAATATGTCGAGTGTCTATAAAACACGAATTTGAAATCATTTTATTTGAAGATCAGCAGATTTTATTGGGAATTACCGAGATCTCGAGACATTATATTCTAATATTTAAAATAGTTATTGATTAAATTTATTATTAAATCGTATTAAAATATACTTGTAATATTATATAAGAACTCGCATTGTACTTCGTGCAGTTTCATGTTCATTTTCAACACTACATTGTCTTCCGTCACGAATACACTATTTATACAAATTCAATTTCGCAACCATTTATGTTCGTGCGAAATAATCAAATTCATTTCGTGCACACCCGCATATTATAAGATTATTAATGCGAATTAATTCTCAATATGAAAACGTACTAAATCCTACAGCAAACGTTTTTAATGGGTTATAGTATAGAATATACTCGGTATAAATTAACATCGAGTAAGCAGCATGTAGGTACTTCAGAATTGTATTATTCTGTATTTCTGTCCGTACTCGAGTTAAGATGGAGTGTGTGTGTGTGTGTGTGTGTGTGTGTGTGTGTGTGTGTTAAGTTAATAGAATAAAAAAAGTCTCCCTCGATCAAAATTAAAATTTATTCATAAATTATCCTACCCAATAGTGTTTAAATTAAAGGAAATATTATTTATAACTACTATCGTACACGTCTGGTCCAAAGGGTTCACGGGGTTAAAATACTCCCTATAAGTTATTTTACGAATATAATTTCTGTTCGGTCATGACGCATACTCGTCTAACTAAACGCATCTCCTAACAATCTGTTTTTCAGATTTCGAGTGGAGCAAAGAAGCCAGTGTTTTGTTTTTTTTCAACTATATTTTTCTTTTTTTCTGTTTACACGTTTTAGCATACAAAAAAATACTCGTCCGAAAGTTTTGACCGGCAAATTTTCAAATCAGGATTTTTCTTTAGATAGTACTTTAAGCGTATATAATACTGTGTACTGATTTTGAATCTTCAATGTTTGTGTTATAGATTATAATTGATTTAAATTTTCAAAAAGTTTAAAAATCATAATAAAAAAAATGACCAAACTTTAAATTTTAATATGAGATTTTACCAGCAAAATCATTTTAAAAATTAGGTTTAAAAAAATGGCTATTTTGAATTTTTTTTTAATGGGAGGCCATTATCATTTCGAAGAAGTAATAAAAATTAAATAAAATATACATACAAAATCTATAAATTATTTGAGTCACTGGTAATTACTGTCGTTGAATACATAATATTATAATATAAAGGATTAACGCGGCCGTTAAAATTGTTTTTTTTTATTTTAATTACTAAAATAGTAGTTTATTGTTGCATAACAAAACGAATTTAACTCGTATAATTATTTCTAAAAATAGAAATAATTTTACGTTTTAGCCAGGCCATATGACCAGTATTTGTGTAATTTACGGCAAGTGAGAAACAACGGGGGAAAGTGAATAACAATGGGGGTGTGGGGGGGGCGGGGGAGTCGGTCTCTGACAGTTCATTTCGGTTTAATTTATCATCTCAAAGGTACCTATTGCGAAAGATGCGGAAATATTGTTCGGATTGTGTACGCGTAGATATCGTGAAACAATGCTCCAATCAATTTATTAGCTCGAATTACAACAAACGTTTGGCGGCTAATGAGTCGATTAATGTGTGTTATTATCGAAGAGTGATCGATTGATGACCATTAGAATTATTTCTACCACAATAATAATAATTGTCGGCGATTGAATCGTTCGTATTCCTATCAATTGACCAAATTATTCACAACAACGTCCAGACTTAACACACATGACTCAGAGCTCGTGACTTACAGCTCCAAAAATGGATGTTATAATATGCTCTTAAAAACAATCATATGAGTGCTAAAATATACACTAAAAATACTATAATATAATATAATATCTTATACCAAGAGAAGAATTAATTAACGTGAAATAATTACAAATTTAAATAATCAATACTACTATGATTTTTCGTCATCATGAATAAACAAATGTTTTAAAAGTTACTGTGGGCTGATTTGACTAAAAGCTAAACAGATTCAAAAATGCAAAATAGCAAATAGTAAATTTCTGAGTATACAAAAACACAAAAATAATAATGTCATGTACAAAAACTCCGAAATATGCAAAATTTTATATTTAGCTCCTTAGTTATATAAAACAATACCCATATCGGTATCTTTAGAACCTCTAAAAAAAAAAAAAAGCAAATTCTACAAGTTATGAACCGTGTTCATGACCCATGTCCAGAGTTAGTAAACACATATATATATATATTATTAATTAGTTAAATTAAGCACTAAACTTGCTTTTAAAACTATAGTAAGAAAACGTATGAACGTGCTACAAACTGCTCGGAATAAACTAATCAATCTATAAAATACATAAAATAACATGTCCTGACTGACTAATTAATCATTGCCTAGAGCCAGAATCGCTCAAATTATGAGTTTGAAATTTAGTCTGTAGATTCGTATCATGACGAAGAAGTCCAATAAGAAAGGATTTTCCAAAATTTGCCCCCCAAGGGGATATAAAAGGTTAATAGTGGTAAAAATTGACAAAAATCAACCAGCCGGAACCATAAATACTCTGTAATACAAATAATACAATTTGTAATTACTTCATTTTCCACATACTAACAACTGAGGGAATTGAAATGAATGAAAGGAGTTAAAAATAAGAAACGCGATTTCTTGGTTGGATTTTTTGGAGGAAGTAAAGAGGGTTCAAACATTATTTTTGGTAAAACTTTTTTAGAATATAAGCCATCCCCACAAAATCTACAGTGTTTTTTTTTTAATTCAATTATAATAAATTATTATTAGTTAAATTTTATATCCTTAGTCGAGCGAAGAAGCTAGCATTTGTGTAATGATTGTTTATTTCTTTGTACTTTTAGGGAGTCATCTTTTGAAATCCTCAATAGTATAATTAGTAATAGTTGGCGAAAATTACCCAAACTTTAACAAAAATGTATTTTAAAATTTTTATTATTTTAATTCATACCTTATGAAAAAAATATTAAAATAAATGCACAGTAATATTAAAAACATTTTGGTGAAAGAAAATTTTGATAGTATTTAAAGTATGTACTTCACTCATTATTTAGTTATTTCTATCCCAACGTACAATAGTTAGTAGCTTTAAATGTTTCCTAACATTTAAGTTACACTTTAAAATTCTTATTCTTATTTTCAATTTATCAAATGAAACTAAAACTAATTTTTCAGAATGGAATGGTTAAAATTTTCAAATTTAATTTTTTTTTCATGATTTAGGGTTAAATATTATTTTGAAAGATTTACTGTAATTATATTAAATGTTTGCCTCACACCCCCCCCCCTAAAGTTATCGTCAAATGCCGTCTATGTCGATAGGCATAACTCGAAATAAAGACCCGTTTACATAATTACCCGGCTTAAAATCGCAGGTGCAGCGTCGAAACGAGAACACGAGTAGCACAGAACAGAACGAGCGATATTAAATGGTAATTAATCGTCAGTGACCGCGTGCACTACCCCCCAGCAGGGCAGGGGCTGCGGTAATTAAATTGAAATATTATACGAAATAACGTAAACGGTTTCACGTGCACAGGAGAATGAATGAGGAGGGGTAAACGAACGAAAAATGATTTCGTTTCTAAAAACAAAATCCCTCAAAACAACGAGATAACGAAAAGTCGTACCCGAAACACATTTTTAAAGCAAGATTTTGAAAAATCAAAATCACAAAACAGTATTGTTTAAAATATAATTGTAGGAAAACATTTTTTTTTTTTTATATTTTAAATTACTTAATTGAATACAGTTTTAAAAATCCATAGGTGCACGAAGTTAGGGGATGTGGAGGGTCTAGACATTAAAAGAATTACTGTATGGCGTTGACGTAAATCTATATAATACGTATCACTGAACAGTGTTGAGCATTATCTAAGTAAATAATTAAGTATCTTTTACCTTATCTAAATAATTAAAGAAATAATTATCTTTGATCTTATCTTTCTCTTGTCTTAGATAAATGAGTTAAATAAAGTTTTATGTTAATTAATAATATTAATTAAGATAAATCAATCTTAAAGTTGATTTCTTTTTTTTTTTTTTTACGTTCTGGGTAAGAAAATAAGCAACATAATATTATAATAAAATTATATTATATTTAATTATCGATTTTAAAATAGGTACTTATAAAAACAAATCATTTTTTTTTTTTTTCCAAAAAAAGTATTCAAATACAAAATTAGGTATTGAAATAGTTTTATTCGAATACTTTACAAAACTGCCCCATATTTATGTATTGCGTGTGGTGTTAAAGTGTAATCAATAAATCATCGAAATTTTTAAAACACTTTTACGCTTAGACATAACGGATCGGCATAAAAGTAATACAAAACAGGCAAAAAATAACTTATAGGTACTGATGTCTTATACTGAAGTAATATTTCTTTTGGTCATTATAAGTGCTGTGAATTTAATGCACTAAAAAACCTTAAAAGATACATTAAAAATGTCAAAAAAAATGCAATATAAAATGCCAAAAATTATGGTATAAAATGTACTTAAAATAGTTTTTAATTTAATTTTTATATTTATATTGATATTATAGGATAATATACATTACTACATTAGTAGATTAAATCTTACAAGCATAAAAATATGTTTATTTAGTAAAAAAAAAATAAATATATACAATTTTTGGTTGAATTTGAATTTTGTATAATGCTATTCGTCTGAAACATTTTTTTTAAAATTTTTTTTTAATTTGACGTATATACAGCCTATGTAAAACAAAAAAAAAATATTTTCAAAAGATGTTAATTGACGAAATTTATTTAAAAATACCGGAAAATGAACTGAAAAAAGAAAATATGACTTAAAAATGCAAAAAAAAAAATGAGCCAAAAAATTAAAAACGTCGAAAAATGGAAAATAAAAGTTTCATAATATATGAATTCGTTGTTACATAATTCAAATTATGTACTTATACTAAGCTATGTATCACCAAAAAAAAAAAAGAAAAAATAAAAAAAAAAAATGCACTTTCCTACAAATTCACAGCCCCAGTCATTATTATTGTATTTTCCTCATGCCATTTCGGTGTACTCGGACGTTTTTACACGAGGACGTCGTTTCTGGTATTCGGGGAGTGTTTTTCCGCCGCCGCCGCCGCCTGCCAATAATTGTGCCGGTGGAAATTTCTTTTCGCCACGATCAACCATCCCCAAAAAGACACTGGACCCGCAGCCTCGTCTCGCGTACCGTCAATCCCCCCGCGGACCGGCCGGAACGGCTGACTGTAAGTTGCGTCCCAATGTACCTTTTTGATGTAAATTGCGTCCCGGATATTTTTTGGGGTTACGTAAATTGCGGCCCGGATATTTTTTGGGTATATGTAAATTGCGTCCCGTGAAT
>JAIPRM010007911.1:0-16557 GCA_025469315.1 Stegophylla sp. TES_Ste_2020 | reverse complement strand
AGTCATCTGATCTACTATCTACTGTCTAACTGATTAATCTGAACAACATAATTACGTGGAAATACCTATACAATATTTGAAAATTGAATAGTAAATTTAGAGATGTGCGAATTTTAAGCTTTTTTCAGTTCTATTGTTAAATAATATTGATACGCAAATGATGTATGACCTTTTAACCGGTAGATGCGCTAAAGATGTACAACCCAAGAATTGAACGATGCGCAACGGTCTTACGAAAAAGGTCAAAATTAACAATAGTGATGCGCAAACGAAAAGCGGCCGATCAAACAAATAAAATCTTATTATGACGTTAATATATATTTTTCTGTAAGCAGTTTTTAATGTAGTAAAACTTTCCAATAAAATTTATCCAGAAAATGTTAATATTAAAATAATTAATAATTTGGCTGTAAAAGGAATTGTATTCATTATAATTTGTTTTCAAATTGTATTGAATTAAAAATAAAATATTGAAAATTGGTTGAAATAAGTAGTATTCTTGATATCGAAGAACAACTTGTGACAAATACTATAATTAAATCCTTATATAGGTAATAATCAGAGACCAGGACTTAAAGCGATTAAAATCATCAAAATAAGCACTTAAATTTGCCTTATAAGCACTTTAAAATATTAAAATAAGTAAATGAAAGCAATTTAAAAAATTTTAACACCCCCCTTTAATCTCGAAAAAAAAAAATTTTAATATTTTTATCGGACTAGGGATTCCAATAAAGTCCACGTGGAGAATTGAATTTATTTTGGGGAAAAGGTGTTACAGCTAAAACTTTTTTATAGTACTCCCTTTTTTACATTGTTTATATACGTACTTTGATGTACTTAGATTTAGATATAATATTATAGTTTCCTTAGTAATATATGTAAATTTCAGATTTAACTCTTTTAACATTCTATTACGTTTTCCACATCAAATTATTTAAATGGATTTCATTTATAATTGCAAATACATTTTCATTATAAGTATACAGCGCTCAATTAAATTAGAAGTAGGTAAATTGGCAAACGCTTGTTTTGATATACTATTCAAGTTTTTTAGGTTTAAAAAATAGTTCAACTAACATAATTAATTTAAAAATTAAATAAATTAATAACTAATGTTAAATTTAAATGTTTTCAATTAATTTTTGGTTTGGAATAATTATTTTTAAAGTGAAATGTTGAATTTACATTCCTAACATGCACGTCGGGTAATTAAAATAATGTAAATAATATCTGTCTGGGCATAGTAAAAAATTATAATTAACTGTTTAGTTAATCCGAAATTGTAAGGTGTTATATACAATTCAAATCTACACCACTTTTCTCGTAACTTATATATATATATATATATAAAGCAAATAAAATGAATATATATATATTTATAAAATAATTGAATTTTTTTTTTTGTTATTAAATGTCTTTCTAATATATTATTGTACATTGAGTAGTGACAAATCATGTCAACCGATTGCGAGTCAATATTTATGCACTTATTTTAAATCTAATGATAGATTTTGTAGAAAATTATTTCTTTTCGTCCAAATTGTTGTACGTTTGCTCTCTATCACTCGCACATATGAAGATATTAAAAGTTTCTCTATGAAACTATATACAAAATTGGCTAACTGAATTTGAAAATAAATACCTAATATTTACAGAGAAAGAAACAAATAAGCAATTTGTAAATATATTTCGAAACAAGCAATCAAGAATTTATAGGTATATTTAATATTTTACCCATCGATACCAGATTTTAAATTTTTACTTTTCAATTTGTTTTAAATAGGGTTAAAATGTTTAAATATATGTTTAAATACCTTGTTTGAAATTGTTTAAAACACAGTTATGTTATAATCATTTTTAAAAATGTTTTAAGCATCGGTTTATTTTCTGCTAATTTAAATCAGTTTTAAATCAAAATTTTTTTATTCAACAATTATTAAAGACTTTTTTATCATTATATTTTTTCTTCGTAACTACTTGAATAACTTATTTGTGTTATGCAAAAATGAAATACATCTTTTTTTCATAACTTCTTTGACAAATAATGTCTACAATTTCATTGTGAAAAGTATAACTTTATAAAGTAAATCAGTGGCGAATTTTCAAAAATTTCTTAATAGGGGTCAAAAAATAATTACGAATTTCAATGGTATTAGTTTAAATTATTTAAAAAACAAGTTTTAACAGTATTAATTATTGATTTGTATATGGCATATTTTTAAAAATTTGTGTAAAATAGGGAAAGGTTCAACAAACTCTAGGACCTTTCCAACAATGATTAACAAATTGAGTAGCACATTCCTGAATTATTTTTAAACCGCATTTAAGAAGTTTCACCTTTGGGTTTGTCCAGTGGCATATTTTCAAAAATTGTTATAAAATAGGAAAACGTCCAACAAATTCCAGGACCTTTCCAATAATGACTAACAAATCGAATAGTACATTTATGAATTATTTTTTGACTTGTTTTAAAAAGTTACGACGTTGGCGTGAAGTTAGTGGCACAAAAACGTAAAAAATTATAAAAAATAAAATACAATCCAACAAACATGGGAACCTATCCAACATTGACAAACAAATATGTTGGATAGGTTTCATTGATGATTGTTAATGTTGCGCTAACTTCACGAACGTCTGTACATTATCTTTCCTCCAGAGAATTACCATTACTGCAGACGATTTGATCAAACTAGAAAAATAGAATTGTAGAATAATGAAAAATAATAATTCAACATATATTATTATTATTTCAGTACATATTTTGAAATATAGACAAATAATGTATACAGAGATTATATAATTGTGTGTATCACTGCATATAATAAAATATAAATATCGGCGTCTGGGAGGGGTCCAGACCACCTGGACCCTCCCCGTAAACCCACCACTGAAGTAAATTAAAGTATAGACAAGAAAGCTGTTTATACGCATCAAGAATATTCATCACTCTTCGGGTCAGATATTCTTGATGGGTGTGTAGAATTTTAAAGAAATGATAAATTATTTTTTCAATAAGACGATTCTGAACGAAAGAAGTTAATAATATAAAGAACAATAATAGTCATTTTCAACAGATCTACCAAGAGCCAAGAGTATGTGACTCGAAGAGCGAAGAATAACTGTGGTGTGAAGTATGTCCGGCTTTCTTGTCTGTACTTTACTTTTTTTTTGTCTAATAAATAAAGAAAAAGAAAAAATAATTAATATGAAAATAAATCTAAGAAAAATGTCCAAATTTTTTCTTTCACATTTTCAACATTTTCTCGCGCTAAAGTTTTTCTTATATTATTTTCTATCTACGTTTCATTTTACATAAAGTTTGGATTAAAAAATGATGATTTCCAATTTCTTTTTGTCAAATTTTAGGTAGTTTTTCACAGAAAAAAAAAAAATAAGGTCTTAAATTAAAAAAACGACGTCTCTAAAGATTAACTAGAGGCAAATTCGATTTCAAAAATTTTCTGATCGAGACTTTTGAAGAAGTATTTTTATACGAAAAAGTAAATTTAGAAAAAATAAATAAATATCACTGTAATAACTCTAGCCTCTTTACTTTATTCAGAATCTAGAAACGACGTACTAGCGTATCTGGTACCAAATACATAAATAATGTAGGAAGTAGGAAGTAGGGGATAAATGTTAAAAAATAATAAGTATGTAATTGCTGTTTAATATTTACTAATGAGCTTTGATTAACTAAATCAGCCTTATGATTTATTCATAGATAACTATTAAAAACATAACAATTATATTTTTATGACGTATTAGTAGTACTAATTACTAAATGGGTGCCTAAAAATACAAATTAAAACAGAAATAAAATACTCATATAATTTAAAAAAACAAATATTAAATGCAATTACCTATGAAAAATAAAAGAAACTTTTTATACTTTAAATTTAAAGAACAATCAGTATCATTAAATAATTTTGCATTTTTTGATATAGTAAAATGTTTTTTTTTTTTTTTTTAATTATGTTTCTCAATAAATTCTTTTATATATTTATAATAGTAAATATAATAATAATTATTTCACGTTGCAATATTTATCGTTGTAAGCATGTCACACCATTTCGGCTTAATAAGCCGAAAATTATGGCATTATTATTGTAATACAAATTACAATATTAAAATAAATCATAATTTTATTTCATTTTATTGGCACACTGTTTCTCTCGGCTTTACAGCTCTACCCTGCCATTCTAGAATTTATGTATATCATTTTTTTATTAGCTAGTTGGGAACTACAACACACGCTGACAGCCGCCTAGTAAATGACTGTCAAATGGGAGTAGTTCGCTTTCTCCTAGGTTTTCTAATTTTTTTTAAAAAATAGTTCTAAATTAAAAAAAAAAAAGTTTAAAATTAGTTTTATTTTATTTTAAAATTAAAATTAGTTTTAAGCATGTTTTAAACATAATTATTTTAAATATAAAAAATTCGATGTTTGAAATGATTTAAACTAATTAATATTGTTTCAATAAATAAAATTTAAAAAAAAAACATGTTTTGTATGAACCCTGATTTTTAAGTATCTTTATCATTTGTAGGTAATACATTGTATTCACTGTGGTTGCAAATAATTATTTAAGCTTAGTGACAAAAATATTGTGATATCTTTAAGTAAAATTAATTTACCTCTAATTAAATTCAACTTTGAAGTTATCAGTTAACGTTACAATATTTAAGAGTGCTTAAACTAATAATAATGTAAAATTTACAACCTAATTATATAATCATTGGTAATAATAATATATTTTTTTAACTCGAAAATCGCACACAAACAAATATAGGTATAAAGTAAGCTATTGGAGTAATCAAAAGAAGTGAATTTATAAATTTTGATTAAATATTTAAATAAACCAACTTTCACATCATGGGGAATTTTCACTCTTCGAGTGGGATACTCTTGGTGCACGTATTGAATTTTACAGAAACAATAAATCATTTCTCTTAGGAAACAATTTTAAGAGGAGATTCATTTTATTATAAAGGGCGATAAAATGTAAACTTTATATTAACTGAATAATCCATGTTTATTTCATAAGAATAATCAATTTTTCTGTGTTTCAAAATTTAAAACTCTTATAATTAAATATTGTCAATATTGACTTTAACATAAATGTAAACGTAAGTAGATTTATTTATATATATATATATATATATATATATATATATAACTAAACTTGAATACAATATTACACCTACAAACGATAAATTAAATATGATACGAAATGACAACGAAACAAAATCGAATGTTTGGATCAATATTAATTTGAGCCGTTATGATCATTGAAAAAAAAATACGATAACAAAGTTTTAGCAAATTAAAAATTGAATGTTATATAAAGTTTTAATGAGAAAAACGTTATTTTATAATATGACCAGTTTCATACATATTTTAACTTTACACGATTATAAAAAAAATTAGCGACAAATAGTGAGATTTTTCAGGGCTATTAATTATGTATTATATGAGTAAGATACTATTCAATTTCCAGCTTATAATTTCAAAATTTTTATTGGTATTTTCAAAATGTTATATTTATCTCCAAAGTCGTCAAAATTGTCAGTATGTACTATACTATTTAAGATAATAGGTGAAAATTTCAAGTTTTTAGTACTATTATTATCGAAGTTACAACTAAATTACCAAAATCAATTACATGAAAATTTAGCTTATGGTATATTTTACAATTTTTGCTCAATTTGTAGGTAGATTTTACTTATTTTTGATTAAACTGTAGAATATCTCGAAAAGTGACCTGTATAAAATACTATTGAGAGCCAATTTCTGATTCATAAACTTGCTGGATGAATGTTTTAGATAAGTTTTATTATACCTTATTATAAGACCATTAGTTTCTTCTCTCCATCAGGAATCTAAAATTAAAAAAAAAATTTTTGTACGGATTTGTATATAATATAATTCAAATGTGATTTAATTGAATCAGACTACATCACGATTATTTTGGTAAATATTTTTATGGTACAAAAAAATTCAGTAACTTTTTCACTACCTATAACTAAGATAATATCAAATAAAATGATCTCGCAAACAATATGATTCTTTGTCTAAACATTTTTATGAAAAATTTGGAAATATATTATACATACACCGTACATACACGCACACACAGCACACACATATATTTATATATGTACAATATTTGAATGGTTTAACATTCACGATTATTAGCAACAAGTTATAATATTTCTTTGATTTTAAATACATATTTTTTGGTTAACTATGTAATGCAAAATAAAATAAAATACGTAAAAAACTTGAAGAGGAGACAGTTCACTAACGGTACTTTGATATGTGTAGCATCCATATCGCGTAATTACCCGTTTCAAGGAGTGGATAGTGTTTGTATCCATTTCATAAAATGGAACTGTATTTTCTCCACTTGACGTAATTGATCAGGATAACTTTTTACCCATGGATGCTTTAACTTGTGTGATGCTAGTAGAACTTGTTTCGTCATTTAGGTATCCGCTAAATACTAAATATTTAATTTTTATGATATTATAAAACTAGTAAATCTACTAAATTTCTCTAGCGGTCTATATATCAATAATGAAATTATATAGGAACTAAATATAAGTTTTACATTTTATTATTAACTTCATTTAATTATGAATATATTATTAGATTTTATTTAATTATTTATCAATGAATAGATAATTTTGGCCTGAATTAAAATATATATTAAAAATGAAATAAACCATAGCCATTTATGGCTAGTAGTTCACAAGTTTGACATATGTGTAGGTAGATATATTGTGTTATTATCTGTTATACATAAATACAAATAAAAGGTATATAATATGTCGTATTAGGTAACTGTTGACTTTTATTTGGTAACTATCATCATGTATCATGTAATTGTATCTTAATACGAATAATACGGATTGGTAGTTTTTTTGTTCATTTTACAGATTGTTCGTCAAAGCCAAAATTATTTTGCAGGTCACCTGGAAAAAGTACTGCATTTTTATGGGTATTTTTTGCTTGTCAAATTTCAAAATTTTTAATTTTTCTCAAAACTTTCGAATTTTTGATTTCTTGACGGATTTAGTTCATCTTTCTTGATTCGTGCGAATATTTTTTCGCGTAATTGGAAATTAAACACGATTAAATACACTTATGTGTTTGAAGTTTGAATTAAATTTTTATTTACTACGTATTAATTTTCTGGTTCTTAACGATGTAGGTATAAATTAGTACGAAATATTTTCTTTTTTGGGTAGCTACCATCTTGATCAGAAAGGGTTTTTGGGATGTATAATGAGTTTTAGGAATAAAGTTAGTACTTTTCCGTTATGTCAACAGAGATTCCTCGTCCTAACGCCGGAAGTGGGATATTCAAGGAAATAGGAGGTCAGAGAATAATATACAGTGCACAAACGTAATAGAAGCGAAAGTATAAGATTGTGGTTCAATATGTTATTTATCGACACTTTTCCGGTTCAGTATGTTACCTACCATAATGGTTATTTTATTACATATTTTATCATAATATACTTTGATTATCTTCTGATTTTGAGAGTAAGCCTATATCCTGTAAATTATAAGTATTTTACACGGGTCACAGGTTGATACGTATAAAATTAATTTTTTGTAAAACAAATTTTGTGCACATAGTCTACAATCAACGTGGACTTATCAACTAAACGATCAGTATTTAACTCGCTGCAGAGTCTAGTTAAAAGCAAATTAAAGTTAATTTTTTTTTTTTTTAATCAAATGTCCAGTTTTTGTCAGCGAGACGACTCATTGCACCAAATTCGTAACTGTCAGATAACATAATATTGAACCACAGCCGAATACAATTTTCGGGGAGCTTTCGCTTTCTTTTGTATATTTCGCTTTCGGAATTGTCCGAAAATATTTCGACGCATATACGGTTAACTTCGGCGTGCATCTGAAGATTCGTATGGGGGGGGGGCGGAAGGGGCGCATAGCGACGAACACGTGCCAATAGTCAAGAAAAAAAACGTCAAAGGCAGTGTGAGTGGTGCTCTTGCGACGTCCTCGTCATGTACTTAATGGTATATACGATATATATGTATATAGCGGCGCCACCGTGTCGTCGTCCAACGGCACGTACAACAGCCGAGTATATATTAATACATATATATATATACGACTAGCGCGCGATATGAGACCTGAATTACTATTATACAGTACATAATAATGTACCTATATAATAGTAATAATAATATAATATATATACTTCTGTGCGAGTATATTAAATAGATATACGACGACGACGTTTGACCCCGCGGCGGTCGATTGACTCGTCGTCGACGCGCGGAGTAGACGGCGGCGGCGGCGGTAGATTTTTTTTCCGCTGATTTTACCTTCGCTTGGTGGAACGACCGTGGTGGACCGTCGGCGAGGGGGTGGTGGCGGCGCAGTGGATCTCGCTTCTTTTATTCATCGGTCGTACGACGACTACAGGACGACTACGGAAAGGACGAGTCTCAGTCGATCGTTCGTCGTCCCCGGTGGTGGCGCCACCACCTCGCTAATCCCCCTGCCCCCGTCGCCGTTGTACATTTTTATTTATTTTTTTGCTTTTTTCCTATACGCGCACGCACGCGTTGGCGACTATACGTCGGATACTATACGGTGACGCGACTTGTGCACCAGGACGTGATGGCCGCGCGCGTATTGTGTCGTCGTCGTCGTCGTCGTCGTATTTTCCCGGTAACGACCACGCGCGCGCGTTCGCTCGCGCGCGTAATAAATCAATCAAAACCGGGACGACGGCGGCGGTAACGTGATTGCTGCTGCACTACTGCTACTGCCCGAGTTGATAACCCCCGGCAGCGGTACCGCACCACCACGTGCTCTCCTCCTACACAAACCGCGCGCGCGCGCGCCGCACTATATAGTCATATAGGTCTTTGTTGTCATCGTCGTTTCTCTCTGTGTTGTTGTGTACGCTCAGGTATTATATTATTATTATTATTATTGTTATTATATTATTCCGTCGCCGGTAATTACCGTTCCGCCGCGCGTTTTATAACGCGTGAGCTCGTACACTACTATATTATTACTATATAGCAGCACTGAATAGCTACGGCTCTGTAGCGCGTTACGACCGACCGACGGGCAATGATGATGACCACGACGACGACGACGACCACGACGACGAGTAGGTAGTTGTTGCGTCCATACATTATGCACGATAATAATAATAATTATTATTATTATTAGTATTATTATTATTGATCCCGGATCGATACGGCACGAAAGTAAAGACGGGAAAAGATTTTTTTTCTGTACTCGTGTTCGCGGGGCACGTTATATTATTATTATTATTAAGTCCGATTTTCCATTATAATAGCTACTCGATCGGCCAACAATGCGATTGTATTATATTTTAGATTCTGAATGAAGTGAAGAAGTGTTTTTACAATGATGTTTATTTTTGTTTTTTCTGTGTACAACTTTTCGTATAGAAATACTGGTCCAAAAGTTTCGATCAATAACTTTTTGAAACCGGATTTGCCTCTAGATTGTACTTTAGAGAGGTCATTTTTTGAATTTCTCAATTCTTCAATTTTTTTTTGGAAAAAACTACCCAAAATTTTACAAAACCGACTCGGAAACCATCATTTTTTGATCCGAATTTTATGAAAATTTAAACATAGATAGAAAATCCTATAAAAAATAATTTGGCGCAAGAAAATTTTGAAAATGTGAAAAAAAATTTTTTGACATTTTTTGAAATTTTTTTTTGTTTTTTTTATTTACTTCCTTCGTTCAGAATCGTTTTACTGAAGAAATGATTTATCGTTTCTTTAAAATTTAATACGCCTGTCAAATGAATACCACCCGTCGTGCGAAGTATACCCATCGTGCGAAGTATGTCTGGCTTTTTTTATTACGCCTATTATTCTATATTAATCATAATTTTTATAACACGCCTCTTGTGTGGTTCGGCTCACGATGATTTTTTTTTCGACCCACCACGATTGCCGATTTGACCGCGAAGAGACAACCCCTTTGGGGGTGGTGGGCAGTGCTTATATTTTTCGTTAAATTATTTCTCGGCCGGACACTAAAACGAAACGGGTTAACCGTCGCGTGATACCGCGTGACATTTCAAGGGTAAACTAAATGAATTTTATTTCGACAAATGCAGAATGGCCTATGTATCAATGCGATAGCAGCTTAATACGCGCGCGGTGGACACAGTTATCTGTAATGACCGGCAAAACGGTATATCCTGCGTACTATAATACGTAATAATATTGCGAATTACGCGACTTTGTGTAGTACGGTGTTTGCGATAAACGCCAAAATTCTGATGTGCGAATAACGAATCGACACAGTCGATAGATTTCCTATACTCTTAGATATTATTTTTGTATTCGCGCATGTCAGTAATCTCACCGTTTTTAAATTTTTTTATTTTAAACTGTTGTTTGAAATTTAAATGCGACTTATTTATACACAAGCATCTCTGCAACTTTATACAATGTGTAAATGACAGTAATAATTTATCGTCGATTTGCAACTAACCCGTATCCGACCTCTACACGAGACTTCCAACGTCATATTAGTTATTTTATTGTATAATATTGTGCGATGTCGTAATGTTATTTACTATAAATGAAACAATTGATGCGTGCAACTACACTATAATGCGGTATTCGTGCCGAAGTAATATGTTAATATCGTATCTATAATATCGTTGATAGAACAATATTGGTTTCGACTGCGTCGATCGATGATTACTGGAAATATGCCTATATGCGACTATAAAATTGTTCCGTCCATTTATTTCAGAACGCGTGCGTTATAAAATTAATGTTTCTGTAATCTCGGCCTGAACACACGGTGGCTTCAGCCGGATGTTCGCGTTCGATCACGGCGACCTTCTCCCGAGGCGGACAGCACTAACTTATTTTATTGGTATCGCAGTTAACCATATTTTGTGTTATTGAACGTGTGTAAAGAACGACACGGGTCGGTGCAACGGGCGTTAACGATTTCCATCAATTCATATTCGCACGAGACAGGATTGTGGCGAGCAAATTAACGCGATTTGTACGAGTTTACATACTTATGACTTATGGTATTTACACGAATAATTGCTGCATGACCAGTGCCGTAGCTTCAAATAGACGGCCCCCACAAATTAAATCTGTGGGACAAATACCTAAAACACGTTTAGGTATTTGTCTGATTTATACCTCTCTCCTCAAATGCATTATCCTTACGCAACTTTCAAAAAATCTGAGGGGATTTGAGTGGTTATTGGGGATTTTAGAACCCTAGCCCTCCTATTTGCACCAATGCCAGTATATTACGTAATTATCAAAATAAATTAATTTAAATGTAAAACTTCTACTTATTTATAGTTAACTTAAGCGGGCCAAGCATTATCGTTCTTATACAAGGTGAATCACGAAGATCTAATAATTTTACACTGAAATCGCATTTAAATATGTCAGATTTTCGTGATACACTCTGGATATAATTTTACCCGTATGTGTCGAATTGTTTAATTTTGAGTAAACCGGACAAGTGCCCATACACTATTGTAACTATTATCTACTAGTTGGACTTTCTGAGACACTATCTAAAATTTCCAAAATAATTTTGAGAGAGAAAACAATAGATGATTTATCACAAGATTATCCAAGGTTAATATATTTTAAATTCGTTTCAATTTCATTCATCATGTGTTGAGCAAATAATTTACCTTTCGATTTTATTTAAAATATTTTATTATCGGGATAAGTTTATAGTTTTAAGTAATAAGTATGAGCCCCATACAAGAACTTGATGAGTGGGGCCCTGGTGCAATGAACCTCTCGCACCGCAGTTTCTACGGTGATGTGCACGACGAATGAAATATATAGAATGAACAACATTTTACTTCCAATCAATTTCATTCCGAATACAGCGGAAGTAAAGGTGAAAAATCAAAATTGAGTCTGCTATATTGAACACGATTAAAGAGCATAGAAGCAAAAAAAAAAAACCTAATTCGATTTTCATGTATACGTGTACGGAAAAAATTTGATTATGATATAGTGATTAATATATAACTGGTCGGAGAACAGGTGATTATTATTAATTAATTTGTACTGTTTATAATAAATTATCACAAATGTGCAATAAAAGTTAAATTATTTTAAGGTTTAATGAAACACCTGTACACCTGCAGCTGCAGGTACTCGGCTAGTGTATTTTTTTTTAAATTTTTTTTTCTGTTGATTCGGCCGGAGTGATGATCCTCCGCCCGACGAAAAGCGAATCGGCGGAAATAAGGGGGAAGGTCGAGTACACGATTTTGATGGAAAACGGTTGCGCGCGCCCGTTAGATCATCTCGTATTTTTTGTATATTGTTATTACGATGGCACCACCGTCTCGTTAACAGCGGTGACCCGCGTAGACGGATCTCTTAATTCACTCCATTGCACAACTGCCGCCGCCGCCGTCGCGGTGATTAGTCGTCCCGTCGTCGTTTATCATATCGCGTCGTCGTCGTTAAACAGCCACCGGCCCACAGACGCGGCTTTTTATTAATGAATTGGGTTTCGCCGCCGCCGCCGCGGAGCAACATTATTGCTTGGTGGGACCACTCGCACAAGACGACCGCCGCCGACGCTGCTGCAGCAGCCGACGACCGAATTGTGCAGGAGCAGCAGCGCCGAACGCGCGCGCGTAATATAGTCGTCGCGTCCCCGCGCAGGCAATTAGTCGTGTAAAGTCGTTAGTAGTATATATGGTATCGCGGTCGAGCGTGCGTACGCACAGCGGCGGTGGCGTGACGTAGCGGAAAAACGCCACCGCGGTTTTATTATTATTATTATTATTATTATTATTATGATTGTTGCACCGCGCGCGCGGTCGGTCTGCGCATCACGCGCGCGTTCCACACGTGGGTGACGCGGCGGAAAAACGGCGGCCGGTGGACGGGTTATGGCTTATTTAGCCGCCGCCGCCGTGCCCGGTGCTACACAGGTGATTACGATGACGGGACGGTTTTTCGGGCCGGCGGCGGCGGCGACCTGTAAACGCGTGCGTAGTCGTGTTATACGCATATAAGTCGGATACCGGCGACGGTATTTTTTCTTCTTGTCAACCGCGCGCTGTACCCGGGCGTACTGCCCGCGGCGGCGGCGTTGGATCTAGATCCCGAAATCCGGGCGAGCAAAACTCCTCCCGCGCTTACCCGGGAATCAAACGGTTTACCGGACCGTAAAGCTCAATTTTATTTTTTTATTTTTTTAAACTCATGCATACAGTTATTTAAAACTAATTTATTTTTCCCTTCGTACCCGCGTCTATATTACGGATAAACCTGCTGTAGATCGTGTCACGTCCAGCGAATGGTATTTAATCTCGCGATGCACAAAGAAAAAAAATTCCTGCTATAATTGCTTGCGACCGACACACACACACACACACACCTATGTGTGTCTATTCTCTTCGCGGCGAGAGATTACAATCGTAACAATGCATTCGATAATAGTAAATGGATTGGCGACTCTTTAATGTAACGGGTATTCAAATCGATTGGAAATCGAATTAAATAATAACGAATTGAGTGACAACACTTAAAAGAATGTATAAGCACATAGATACAATCATATACTGTAAAAATAATAACAGATTAAAATAATCTTTCTAAAAACATTAAAATAATAATAATAATTATAATATAAAAACGTCAAGTTTTTCTCGTGCGCGTAATCCTTGGGTGCAGTGCTCTGATGCAACAGCGGCTGTTTGAATTTTTTTAGATGTTGTTCAATTATCAAGGAAAAAATTTGATTCTTACACAACTACGAAGTAATCTTATTTAACCTGACCATATTTGTATTTATCATACCACATTTAAATTAAAGTTGTTACAATATTAGAATACTTTTTGTATTGTAATTAATGGTCTTCACAATGCATCAAAGCAAATTAAGACTTATTTAGTGTTTACTGATTACATCTTCCGTCTTGATTACACGATGTTAACATCGAGTTGTCCAGTCTTGTTTTCGTTTTTATTGTCACGATTAAAGTTGCTTTTTTTTTAATGATCTTTAGGATTAAAAACACCACTTTACCGTCGTCACGTTGTAGAATTAACTTTAACTTAACCATCTACTCCAGCCATACTCAACCTATTTTTTTATTTGGGGCACATTCATATTTTTGATTTGTCGCGCAGGCCACAAGTCGAGACAAAGGCGTAAGGAAAGGGGGAAGAGCTAAATTTAGGAAAAATGAAAATTAGAAATGTATTTATAATATTGAAAAAAATAATCATATCTACAGAAAGTGTCATATAATTTTTAATTGGTAGAATTTTTGTTGTCGATACACACTTTTTGCATGTTTTATCTTTGAACATGAACTTTCGTAAAAATACGATGTGATGTGAATATTGTTAGAGGAAAGCGGGTACATTTTTGTACGATTTTCAGAACTGCTATTCAAAACGAACTTAGACTAAGCACACAGCTAATAATCTCAAACAGTCATTACATTGTTTCTATAATACTTATGAAATGTTGTTCTTTTTATAACGAATAGGAATTTTTTTTTTCCGAGGGAGGAGGGGACACACTAAAAGGCTTGACGGGTCTCGAGTCGAATGTGGCCTACAGATTTTACTCTTTTGATTTTTGACGGTTCGGAGAACTGCAAAATATAATAAAATATACGTTCAGACCGTTTCTATAATAGTGCTACGGTTGGACGTGATACCATATTTTAACATAGGTACCACCCGGCATCTTTCACATTTACCAGTCACCACTACCCAGTGCCAGTGGGGTCGCCGCCGCAACAAATTGTCCGGACCGCCACGTCGTCCGCGTATTGTAATAATAATAATAATAATATAGAAATCGTGTACGCCGTGACGACGCTCCGCAGCGCGGCGAGTTCGCGTAGGAGTCGCGGCCATATATACATATAAGTAATATATAATAATATCGTATATATATATATATATATTATATCTGTGTATGTGTGTCGCGCAACGTTGTTATAATAATAATACTCTGGTTGTGTGCGGTTTCTCTCGTCGTCGTCGCCGCCGCCGCCGCCGTCGACGACGATGATGATTTATCGTCGGGTGGTGCAACGCAACAGGCTGCGTGGTCTCTCGCTAGCTCGCGAGCAATATTATTATATAGCGGGTGAACGAGCGAACGAACGCACGTCCGCGACACACGGCCGTCTTCGCGACGACAAAAATATGTTGTACACGGGGGATGGTGGGGGGGGGCGAGTAAGTACATCGTACGCGTACCCACGGCCGGTACTTGTTGCACTGCTGCAGTTCGCGCATATTATAAGGTATATATATATGCAAGCTGCTCTAACAACGGCGAAAGAATGTATAAGAACGTATATACACGCGCGCGTTTCGTTCGTGCGGCGTGCACGTGTTAACTGTAACAGCGACATCGCCGATTACAATAAATAACTACGTTATTTATCGCGTTCGCCGGATCGCCGCCGTTCTCGTCCCGCCGTGGGCCGATCGTCCCATATATTGCCGAAGCACACGCGCGCGGTCACCGTTGCCGATGTTCACCACGCGCACGCGCGGGCTCGCATTTGGCGATATCGTAAAACTTCTATTTACGTACACAATACCACGACACCCAACAACGGTGTATTTTTTTTTTCTTTCTATTCTACCGTAGTCGGAAGCTAGCTTGCTGCTGTTAGCGTGCAGCACCGTATTTTCTAGCCATTTATTTATTGATCACGGTAGTATAAATCACTTTCCCAATATATTATAGTGAGCACAGTGCTATTACCCGCTCTGTATGTGCGCCGGAGAAACTATTGTCGTTTCCCATGAGAGTCCCCGTATGAGGGCAGCGTATGAGGGAGTACCTATGCCACCGCTTTGAATCGTCGAATAAACGTCAAACGAGACCGTACCGGTGCGCGCTCGCCCGTCGCCCGGCTATTATAATAACACTCCACAGTCCACACCGCACCACCGCGTCTGCGACCACAACAACTCCGTTTTAATAATTCGTTTTATTTATTTTTTTTTGTTTTTTTTTTCAGAGATCGTTTACATTCATACTGCAAGCGATGGACTACAACAATTACACGGGTAAGCAGTCTTCAAAACGTATTCAAAATAACGAAAGTCTCTTTCCGGAGTCGTCTTATACGGGACGTATTATGTAACGTGCACGCATCAAAAACGATAATGTCACATTATTAATATTATTATCGTCATCGTCGTCGTTCGTTGTTGTGTACGACGTGACTCTGCCGGTCAGTCGAGATAGGTACGCCCACGCACGTACAACGCATACATACAAACACACACACACTCACTCACTGCACTCGCACACACAATGCGAACGAGTTTAATAATCGTCGTAGACCCTCTTCAATAAATACACACACATATACACACACACCACACACACACACACACACACACACACACACACACACACACACACACACACACACACACACACACACACACACACACACACACACACACACACACACACACACACACACACACACACACACACAC
>JAIPRM010007910.1:0-16559 GCA_025469315.1 Stegophylla sp. TES_Ste_2020 | reverse complement strand
TTATTCAAACCCAATTCTTAAAACAAATCCAGTCTCCAAAATTGCGAACTCAATACGTTACGTGTCGTTAGCGGAACAAACCGACAAAACAGACACAACAATATATATATATTTTACATCTTTACATTGTAGTAAAATTAAAACTCATTGAGCTATAAAGGTTTACATTATCCACATTGTGTTAAAATATGACCATGTTTGAAATCATTCGTTTACTTAAATTTTAAGCAAACGGATAATATATAATACTATTAACTTGTTAATCGGTAGCAGGCATTAAGGGTTCAAAAATTTCAAAAAATTTATATTAGTTATAGATAGATTTACATAAGTTATAATTTAGGATATGTAAAAATTCAAAATAAGATTTAAACGAATTTACATCACACTTGGGAAAGAATATTATTAGTAGGGCTAGGGTTTATATAATATGTTTATTTTTTTCAACTTCTGATTATTACTTTTATCAGTGTAATACCCACTAATCAGTTTATGTCGAGGTAAATGATTGTTGTTTTTCATTTATTTTTTTGTATATTTTTTCATCTCGTGAATAAAATAATTAATGTTATTGCATACTTCAAATACAAAAATGTTAAAAATGTATGTTTTGTGGTATATTTGAATTATATCAAATTACAATATTATGCACGTATACTCGTATTTCGTTAGGAAGGTAACACAATTTAAATACTTGAAAATTACGTCATGTGATGTTAAACAGTTTTAGTAAATATAAGTATAAACTAAGATATAACAGAGTATCGTTCATTCGAAATTTAAAACATCGTGTAATACGTTTGAATAGCCTTTTAGAAAAACACCAGAAAATCTATCATTTTAGAAAAATTTAGAATTTTTTTTGCTCCACTTAGAATCTATAAACGTTTTGAAGTCGTTTTGTCAAATTTTCATTGGTTTTCATGAATTTTGGAAGAACTATTAAGAAAGTCAATAGATTACCTATCAAAAGTACCGTCTAGAACAAAATTATTCTGATTCAAAATCTTGTTGGTCGTAACTTTTAAACAAGTATTTCTATATTAAACTCTATACAGCAATATATATATATATATATATATTATAACACTGTCAAAACACTTGCATCTTCTCTCCACTCAGAATCTAAAATACTACAATACACTACCCGTATATCTATCGATAACAGTGATCAGTATTAACTTTTTTTCTAAAACCTCGTGTTAACCAAAAGTAATCGGTTGTAACCAGTTCTAGAACTTTTAATTTTTTTTTTTTTTTTTTAGGAAACCGGAACCGGAACCGGAACTCTTAAAAAAAATAGTTGTAGAACCAAAACCGGAATATTCCCTAGTTTTCATATAATTTTTATAGTGCTTGTAAATCTTGGCCCTAATTATTAGTTACTGCTTATCAGTAAATGCTTTGTGACTTAAATCGTTGAATACTACATTTATTTGATATTTATGTCACTATTTCATTTAAAATTATACACTTCGTCGGTACTAGACACTAGTGATGCCAACGAAACGAAGTCGATAATTCTTCAATATCCAGCGCATAGATCTATATTTAATGAATCAAAATACATACGTTTTCAGATGATTCATTGATATATTTCGAGATGGGTGAAAGTTTCGACTTTGGAACACTTCAGAACAAAAACTGCGCGTGAACTATTACAAACTTTAAAGTAGTTTTTCAACTCTCCACACAACGCCACTTTTTATTTTTTCATAATTTGAACGCGTTGGATTTTCTTTGACGTGTGCTACGCTTTGATGTCGACGAACACAAAAACGAATGTGCTGAGAATATTTTATCGCGATTTTCGCAACAACGCGGTAAGGATGAGGCGCGGTGGTTGGAAACGTCATCGATAATTTTCTAAAATGAAAAATACAATAAAAAACTGATGTCGTTGTACTGTACAAAGAGATTTCAATGCGGAAGTACCTGTAACAGTGAAGTAATAATTATTCGAATGTCACAAACGAGTGGCTTTTGTGTGATATCATATTATATAGATAGAAGATTTGCTGTGTTTTTACCTCGTGACGTAAAAAATTGCAATCTTAATATTGTTGTACATTATTCCAATCGACCCACGCGCTTAGAACGAACGAAACGTCTGTTCGCGATCGTTCAGCTATTATTATTCGTTCGAGCTTATTATAATAAGATAACGCGCGAGAGTTATTACACGAGTCATGTTTGTATACGAATGTCTTTTCTTTTTTTTTCATAAAATATTGCGCGAGTGTGCACGGGGGCGTGTATGTTTTCTAGCTATTGTAAATGATGGCGAATAATAATTTTTATATGTTCTTTGTCTACTGCTACACAAATAATAATATGTTTGATTTGCATACCGCGGGGGCGGACGTTTTGCGCCCGTTGAACACAAAACCGGTAGGTTATAAAAGTTTAACGCAGACATAATAATATTTCGTGTTACATGACTGATATAAATAATTGCTGATATCGTAATGATTAGGGTGAGGACCCGTTTGCGCGTTTTCAGAAGCACGTAACTGCGTATTAAACATGTGTACTAACAAAACGGTTTTAATGCGAACGAAAAATTTAAACATTTTGTACACTTACAACAAGTCTTAAATGTTTAATTTGTATTATATTGTTTACCGTTAGGTATGTGATATTTAAACGTTATGGGAAAATCAGTGTTTAATGATATGGAAAATTTAAACGTTTTTCAAATTTAATATGACGTATATCGATGCATAATAAAAATTCAAGTTTTAGATTCCTTGAAATCGTAAATATTTATATGAGAATAACAGAAAATTGTTGTTTAACTCTCAAAATATTAAATAATTTCTGACTAAATATTTTATTCGTCGTTTTTGTTTACGTTTTTCGATTTATTCGTTTATCGTTTGTATATTTCGTTATCCATTTTCCACTTCAATTGTTTATTGTTTGCTATTACCATTGTCCGTTTTCCTATTTAATCGCATATTGTTTACTGTTACGTTTTCCGTTATTATTTTCAAATGTTTTTTGAGTTTTTAATCGTTTATCATTAAAATCATAATGTTCTAAAAACGTGTTGAAGACCTGATTTACAATAACATCGATATGAAGCAAACAGGCGAGTAGAAAATCTTGTTTATAAACGGTATATTTTAATTTAAACATTTTATTCGAGAGAATAATATTACAGCAAACCATTATAGTCAGACTACAGTCAATGTATTCATTTATTTATTACCAGTAAGTTGTCGAATTTATTAGGAGTGGAATTCCAAGATATATCCTTGAATATATCTCATGATAAGAAAAATGCATTCATATAAAAACACTGTGTTGCATAAAAAATAATTGTTAATGTATATTATAATATGATGTGTTTGGATGAATCAGATAATAAAATATATACGTGCGGATTTTTCATTTTTGTTAATAACTTAAAATCAGATAACCAAAATACGTACATATATTATAAGAAAACTATTTTATTATTATGAAAAAATTTAATTGACCATTTATGCACGCACATACACACACACACACACAAACATTTATTAACAATCATATGTATTTTAAAAATACCAGAATATGAAATATCTAAAAATGAAGTAAAAAAAAAAAAAAAAAACTGCACAAATTTAAACACAAATTGTTCGTTAAAAAAATATAAAAAAATTTCAAACCATGGTTATTCTTGGTGTACTGAGTATACTTTTTGGGTGGGATATTCTTGGGGATGTGTTGAATTTTAATGAAAATATTAATCACGTATTCCATGTAATGATTTTGAGCAGGTTAGTTAAACAGAACAAAACAATATTGTTAGTTTTGAATTGAGTATGTTTAATGATTTATTAACAAAATAATTTATATATAAATAGAAAAATATGCAAAATGATTAATTGTATCATATTGTTTTAGTTTTAAAGCTCTTATTATATATAATAATAAAAAAATTGGCAAATATTGTTCATAGCCTTCTTCTTCTCGACAAAACTTGACTTGATTTTTTACATTTTAAAAGTATATTTCACTCGTTTATTTTTTATTTATTTGACTTATCATCAAATAACCACTTGTATTAAATAGTTCTTATAAATTTTATATTTTATATACTTATAAAATATTTTAATAAATTATTCTCTTGGTTTGTGTCTTAGATATCTTGACTAGTTTCTGTATTGTCGTATACATCGTCTGATCACAATATTATTATCATGGCCTTAACACGTTTCTATATTCCATATGTTTTCGACTCAAATATGTTTATAATAAAAGATTTTTTGGCTTTAATATATTTTCAGTGACATATTTTACCGGTTTAAAAACTGTTTTTTCTAAATAATTCACGGACAAAATAAATTTTACCGATATACGTTTCTAATCAAATATTTTCGTCTGTTGTTTTGGGCGATTGTAAACTGCGCTCGGAAAAAAAGGTACATGTAAACTGCGCCCGAGATTTTATCAAAGATATAAACATTATATGTATAATGATATGTAAATCATCATATGTGGTGATAAGTGCTGATGAAAATATTACTGATAAGTAGAGCTGTAATAAATTATAATAATAAAAATTATAATTTTACGTAAATAATTTATTTATTACATCAATATTATCATATATATATACATATGCATAAAAAAATTTCAAAATCATTAGGTATATTTTATCACTTGGAATTATGCTTAGCCAAAAAAATATGTTTTAAAAAATCGAATTATATTACAATTAAACATTAGTATAAAATAAAAATACAAAATCAAGACAAATAATAACAAATTATAGAGACATATTCATATATATTGGAATTGTACCATTTTTATATCTATTAATTATGGGTTTTAAATTTTCATATTTTTGTTTTGTTTTTGAATTTTGAAATTTAAACGGTTCGTTAACACTACTTATTTTAATGTAAGTCTCTACTTGGATTTATTTTATTTTTTGGTAATTTCACACACACTGTATTTTAGAAAAAATAATTGGTATCCGAAATGTCCGGGATTTCAGACGTATATAGCACACCGATACCGCATGGACTGATTAGGCACTATCAGTAGATAATACTTGTTGGGCGCAGTTTACATATATACTTTTCAACCTTGATAAAATCTCGGGCGCAGTTTACATGTACCTTTTTGACCTGGATTTAAATCGGGGCACAATTTACAAAAAAAAAAAAGGTCGTTTGGGCGCAGTTTACGCATCACCGTTGTTTTACGCCAATTTGCTGCCGTACAGGAATAATAAATTATTGTAATACCTAGTGTTGTTACTACATAAAGTAAATTATTCACTGATACTGTAACACAGTTTAACATAATAGGTACACATAAAAAAAAAAAAAATAATAATAATAAAAAAAAAAAAAAAATTAAATTAAATTATAGAAATCACTTCATGGTGTAGGTAAAAATTGTCCTGTTAGTGAATCGCTGTCGGATTTCAATGATAATGAGTGTGGACTTAAATTCTAAAATCTTAATTTAGTTACAAATTAGAATGTCTGTGAGTTAATTCGTGAATGAACTATCAATTTTATCTACGCATCCGTACAATATCCTAAATAGTAAATACTTACGAATCGCGTGATATAATTAATATATTTTTTTATGATTTCGAATGCGAATAAAATGACACGATATAATGACATTTTTCGAGCTGTGACGAAAAAACGATTAAATTATTATCAAAACACACGGATCACGATCCAGTAATTAACTTTTGGGTATTATTAAAAAAATAAATAATGGAAAAAAAGTAGCAATTAAAAATATAATACGCTTTGATGCTACAAATACGGCTGTCGAACAAGTAAAACTCAATAAAAAAAAAAAAAAACGCACACAACGCGGTGGTGAAAAGCAATTAAAAACAATCACGCCGAATGGTCGTGCAAGGGGGGGGGAGGGGTGAAATTCCAAACCCGTAAACAATGTCTACTGTTAGAATTATGCATTGTGCTCGTACGTACACGATGCTGTATAATGTGACGCGAGTGCGTGTAATTAAAATATTTATTTAGCGAATGCAAAAATAATATGAAAAAAACTAATAAAACCGACCGACATAAGCCCGTTAGGTGTGGGGTGAAGACGACACGGGGGTTGCGGGGGGGGGGACGTCGATTATGGTATAAATCGCGTGTGGTCCAATCGTGTTCATATTATTATAGTATACGCCGCAGCCCGGAGCAAAAATAATTAATTATTATTACCGTCTGCTGGGTGGGTGGGGGGCAGGTGATATAGGAAACAATAATTTTTTTGTTTTCGCGAGTTTTCGAATGTGGCCGCCGCCGGGTTTCCGAGTGGAATTTCACTTGGCTCATGGAACTTCAGCCAAATTAACGAAAAAACCGGTTGAACGATCAATTTCTTTTGGCATTCGTGTCGTTTATGATCAACCACATTATCGGATACCTAAATAATAATTAAAATAACCTACTGGCTACCATCTTACGTGGATCAATATATTTTATTATAAATGAATTTAAATAAAAAAAAAAAGCCGGACATAATTCGCACGATGGGTGTTCTTCGTACGACACGTGGGATTCTCTTGACGGGCGTATTGAATTTTAAAGAAACGATAAATCATTTCTTCAATAAAACGATTCTGAACGAGGGAAGTTAATAATATAAAAAATAAACGAGAAAAAAATGTCCAACATTTTTTTTTTCACATTTTCAAAATTTTCTTGTGCCAAAAACTTTTGTATATGATTTTCTATCTATATTTAAATTTTCTTATAGTTCGGATCAAAAAATGATGGTTTTCGAGTCGTTTTTGTCAAATTTTTGGTAGTTTTTTCAAAAAAAAAATAAAGAATTGAGAAATTCAAAAAATAACCTCTCTAAAGTACAATCTAGAAGCATATCCGGTTTCAAAAAGTTACTGATCGAAACTTTTGAACGAGTATTTCCATATGAAAAGTTGTACACGGAAAAATAAATAAATTAATAAAAAATAAACATCATTGTAAAAACACTAGCTTCTTCACTTCGTTTAGTATCTAAAATTATAATAATAAATAATTAATAAATATGAATTTGATAATAGTTCAATTCGTTTTGGTGTACCACAATTTCACGATTATGAACTAGTGGTTCAGATTTTAAAAAAAGGCTATGGAAATCAATTACTCTAGCTCATTGTTTCTCAACATTTTTAATGTCAGACACCCCCAAAGTAGTAGGTATAAAATATGGGAATTCACTTTCGGGACCCCCCCCCTTATCAAATGAAATAGGGCATAGGCGTACAATTTCGAATATTAATTTATAAATACAATGTTACACAAATTCAAGTTTCAACCATCACACTAATTATTTATTTAACAATGTTTATTCATTTTTTAAAGTAGATACTTATTTTATTCTTATTATTTTAAATATTTTTTTGTTCAGTAAAAAGTTTTAAACAAAAAAGTTCAATTTGTAAATCAGCGTTTTATTATTTTTGAGCTACGCGACCTTTAGTTTATTTTTTTTCTGTAAGCAATTTTCGTATTAAATACTCGTCCAAAAGTTTCGACCAGCGACTTTGTCTCTGGTAATTTTAAGAGGTCATTTTTTGAAATTCTCAGTGATTATCTCAAAATTTTTTATAAACTACTCAAAAGTACTAAAAGATAAATATTTAAATATAATATATTGATGCCATTAATTTAATAAATGCAGGTTGTAGCAGCTAAATATTGAGTTATAATCGGTGTGAAATACCTTTTAGTATTAATATGCGTTTCATGAACTCCTGAGAATTCCTTTGGTTTGTAGAACGGATTTCACGGTTTTCAAAGACAAAATATGAACATGGATGAACAATGAACAATGATCTCAAAATCAGATTTTTTAATAATCGTTAAAATAATTATGAATTATGAATTTTAATTGATTAAAATATTTAACATTATCTTCAAACTTTTGTACTTGTTTTTTTTCCGAAAAAATTAAAAGTCAAGGCATATTAATTAATTATATGTACATGCTTTTCCAGCTAAAAGTTTAATTATCAACTTGTTTCATTAAGACCTAGTATTAGATTAATAAAATACCAATTTGTACAATAAAAAAATATATTACAAAATTGTATACTTCTTCATTCATAAGTAATAAAAATATAAGATCTATTAAACTTAATTGAAAAATTTAGCTTGAAATTTTTTAGATTTTTCGCTTCACCGAGAATCTTAGATTGAAACAATTTTAAAATTGAAAATGCTTTAATTCTTGTTATTGTAACAGTGAATTGAGTCCACATGAAAGATAAAATAGTGATGGAGACGGTGTCTTGACGATGGAATACCGGGAATTTTCCCGGAGGGCCATGGAATAGTAATTAAAATAAAAATTAATTTATCTTCTTTGATTGAAATAATAAATTCAATATATTCTCATTTTTTATATCTCCTTAATTGTTGACATCATTAAAATAAAGTGTTTGTTCGATAGACAAAACCAAAACTGAAGACTTTTGTACCTTGAGATGGGCAATTATCCTCCTTTTCATTGATCTAAAATTCAATTGGAAATTAAATAAGATGTATAATATAAATATGTAAAATGACAAAAAAAAAAAAAAACCGAACACACCATAGGTATTCTTCACTCCCCTGGTGGTATTTGATAGTTGTATTAAATTTTAAAGTAACGTTAAACTATTTCTTCAATAAAACGTTTCTGAGCGTTTATAAAAGAGAATTTTACATAAAAATTAAAACTTCATAAACATGTCTACTTTTTTTTTTTTCGTACTCAGCCAGTTTTATATGTCTTTGAGAACAAAAACTAAGAAAAAAAATGTTTTTAATGAGAAAAAAGGGTTTTGAATAATACTTCCTTTCATGAGAATACTTTATATATTACTGTCTATCTATATTTAAATTTTCATAAAACTTCTATAAAAAAAAAAAAGATGTTTTAAAGGTGTTTTTGTCAAATTTTATGTGGGTTTTCGCAACTTTGAAATTTAAAAAAAAAATACCTCCCAAAATTACATTTTATAGGAAAATTTCTGATTCAAAAAGTTGCTGGTCGAAACTATTGGACAAAAAAACTTCTATACAAAAAATGAAAGTCAAAAATAAAAATAATTTGTAAAAAAATAGATTCATTACACTACTGGGAAATAAAAAAAATAAAGAGTAATCAATTCATGGTTTTAATGCAGAAAAGTATTTGACTGATCATTTTTTATTTTATTCCGCATAAAAAATTTACGTGGAGGGAGTTGTCATGTGGGTAAAAAGCAACGAAATTTTTAAGTTTTTAGAATAATTGTATTTGAAAGTAATTGTATTATCCAATGTGAATTCGAAAAAATGTTTCATTGCATAATTATAAAAATGAATAAATAAAAATGAATAGAGAATAATCAAGAACAATATAAACTGGTTAAATATCTACTTCACTACCACAGTATTAAGACAAGAATAGCACGCGGTCGAATATATTATTTTCAATAACAACGCTATATTATGTTAATTAATATGCAAATATTATTGTTTTATTGTCATCCTATTTTCTCGTTTAATTATTTTATTACGCAAAATATGATAATATATTATACTCAAACGTTTGTCCCGGTAGAAAAATCATCGCTCTTTTGTTTTTTTTTTTCATATCGTAATTATAATATTCAAACGAAAAAACCATAAAAGTTTGCAGGACAATCGAAGAGAGCGGAGATTAAAGTTTTTCTTTTATTTTATATTATGTATTGTTTTTTTTTTTTCAACGCTACCTACTGAAACTGCATTTTGAAAATGAAAAAATTCCAGGAAACGTTGGTAAAATGAGTTACAAAAGAGATAGAGAGAGATAGAGAGAGAGAGAGAGAGAGAAGAGAGAATATTAATTCGTGACGATGACAATGTTACGTTTTTATATTATACATATATTATTATTTTGAAATGAAGAGAACTTCTGTGGGGATAAAGACTCGTGTATAATAATTAACTATATAGTGTAATATTACGCACCAATGCAAATATAAAATTAAAAATTGATGGTATTTTTCTTTAGAGCTCTTCTGCATTATAAGTATCATGTATCGCAGTTAAAAAAATGACGTTTAAGCAAATCACAAAAAGGAAAAAATCATGCGATTTTCATATTTTCTATCCGCTAAAACTTTTTGTGCCGACAGGTGAGTTTGAGGTGAGCTTATCATTAAAACGGTTGTTATAGAAAATTCTGAATTATTACTAATTACGGTTTACGTCTATGATGTACAATCACTTAAAGTATTTTGACCTCTACGATGGCCTCACTGTTTTAAAAGTTTTTTTTTAGACACCTAGACAATTCGTTGAAAATAAATAGTATCTCGGCAAAACAGGAGGGACGTATGACAATTCTACTTTAGATTAGATGCTACTTTTAGGAGGTAATTTTTCTGAATTATAGTTTATCAGAAACTTGGAGAAAATTACACAAAATTTGACAAAAATGCTTTTAAAACTTTTCTTTTCATCCAAATTTTACAAAAAGTTAAGCTTTTAAGCTAAGTTAGTCGATAATATAAAAAATATTTCAGTGAAAGAAATTTTTATTGTGTGATTTTTTTTTGATTTTTTTTCATCCAAATTTTTGTTTCTTTTTTTCCGGTTCTAGTGAAATATAATGCTGGTCGAGTAAAAAATAAATATATTTTTAAAATAACAATAGACTTCATAATTTTTATGAAAAATTGTCTTATATGAATTGATGCTTCGCTCAGAATTGTTGTATTGAAGAAATGATTCATCGATTTTTTTTTTTTTTACTTAACAAACCCGTCAAGTCCTACCCGTTGAGTGAAGAATACCCACATGCAAATTACGTCAGCAATTTTTAAATGTCACTAGTCCAGATATGGTTTAGCGGAAAAGACTTTCGTCAAGTCTCTATTAAGTGAATTTATGTTAATTAAAATACAATTTGTGCATTCGCTGAGATACGAAATATGGTTTGGATATTATATTATATAATTACACATTTCTTGTAATCCAAACGTTAGATATTTACGAACAGCATATCTCTCTGCGTGCCAGAAAATTATCATTCTTTACGTTCAGACTATTGAGTTAACCGGCTGTGGTTTCTTCTCAAGTGTCTGTATCCGGTCGCGATAACAATCTCTCGATGGACACCGGTCGGGGTCGTATGCGCTATACGGTTTTAGCGGAATCGACAGTTTTCTACGTAAACCACTGGTCAAAATGTAGAGTCAGCAACGTTTGGCCAAAATATTCCCGGTCGACTGTAGACGGAGGACTTTATCGCACTCGTAAAACCGATCCATTCCATTTGGATGACCGGGGTCTTAAGGTCCATTACCCAGGCCGTTCCCCACGACAGAATTTCGGACGTCACGATCAATGATCAAATTTTTTGGAATTGGGTTTTATTCCCCTAATGGTCTAAAACGAAGCTATGTTAGCTATAAATTCGATTTATACTACTCAGAGTAAAATGAAAGAAATTTAATTACGCTTTTTAGGTATTTTTTGTTTATAAGTATATTATTTTTAAGTTATTTGTTTGTTTTTTTTTTTTTTAGCAATATTTTTTAAAAAGGTGTGTTTTAAATCAATCTATTCGAAAGTTCAATATTTCTTGCCAAAAGCACATTCAAGCCGTCACCACAACGGAGCCACCTGAGGCATTATTACGATTGGCTCACGACAATATTACATGCATTAACTGTCAATTGGCTGTCACCATCAAATTTTTTACATTTATTTTTTATTAGAACTTTTTATTCATATTATTTTTTCATATAATTGAATACAATTTAGAATATTTAAACTAACTCTAATCTGTTATTAATTATAAAATAAAATATTAGATATGTCCTGAATTATTTGATTTTGATAATAATCATATATATTATTATTATTATTCTTTTTTTTGTGAGTATTCAAAAATATCCTATGTGATTTTTTAGGATTTATTTTTTGCTTTATGTATAGTTTTATAAAATTACAAAATCTTGACTTTTGTCTCATTATAAAGCCCTTTCTCAGTGATGTATTTGAGACTTATTTTCAAGGGAGGGACTGAATATGAATATAAACTGATTTTGAATACCAGTTAAAATGCAGCAGAAGATAAAAATAAGAAATTAAAAAATACTGTTCTATAAATATATTTGAGCTCCAAAAATTATAAACAATTTTCGACTTAATAACATTATTTTATTCTTTATACTCTGATAGCCTGATGTTTAGTGACAAGATATTTTTGGTTTTTTTGTAAGGAGGTGTTTCAATATATAAACAAGAAAATTATTGTAGAGTTTTAATTTAAAAGTTGGGGGGGGGGTGGTGATAATACCCGCTAAGCCCTCCCGATCTATTGTGCCAATGAATACGGTTCTGAGAATTTTTTATACAGTAGTTTCGGGGACGTAGAATTGATTGACCTAGGTCTCATATTTCTCAAAAATTACAAAACCTCGAAATTGTAATGTTTTAGAAGTTATACTAGATGCTATAGATACCTACCATAACAGAGATATAAAGATATAAATGAATTATTATAATAATAATAATTTAGTTGTCGTGATACATATTTATAAATAATCGACTAAACTCGAGCGTGACTTGGTGAATCAGTACTTAAAATAATACATTTACTGGAATATAATATTGTTCTATTAATTTGTTTTATTTCGTAAATAATTTTTAATGTTTTGACTGTGACAATAACTAATTATCATAACGAAATATAGTATAGTTAATTTGTGTAAAAACCAGTTTAAGTGTTAAATTTCATAACATTTATCGTATTAGTTATTCAAATTGTAAAATAAATTATTAATTTTAAAACATACTTTATTAAACTAACCAAACATTTCAGTTACATTACACACAATAACAGGTTATTGTACATATTACAGGATTTATCAAACCAACAGTTAACATGGTCAATTATTTAAGTGAAAAAAAAAATAATTCTGAAATATGCTGGTAATTTAGATTATGGTTATGAGCCCGTAAATTTTTTTGGATTTGGGATCGAAATTTTCTTAATGTTTACCCGTTTGAACCATGAAGATTATAATAGGTATATAACAACTCGATAAAAACGAATTATTATGAAAGAGTATAAAAAATATTCTCGACCAATATTTCGTCGTCGCCGTTTCGCGTCAGCAACTCGTGCTGCTCATGCCGGTAAGAATCCGTCTCGTACCGCGCTGTTTATGCGTCATGAACTTTGCGTATTATTAGTATACCTACCGACGACACGTCTCCACAACGACGTCTACCCGAAATCCCCCGGAGACGGATTACGTCCTTTCGATCACTTTCTGTACCTGCGCCGCCGAGTCTTTTGAATTGCCTCGAATTTTCAGACTTTTACTCGAGAACTTTTTTTTTTTTTTTTTTTTTACTACGTACAATATTTCGTCGTGTGACGACTCTGTCACCGTCTATACACGTTTACTGTGCCACCTGCCAAAAGTTGCGCAGAACTTCGGTCGGTTTCTTTCTCGTTCGACACAGCGCATATTTCATATCATTCCGAGTGAAGCGATGAACGTATTGATTTTACAATAATGGAGTTTTCTTCGATACGTGTATTTTTTTTATTTTTTTTTCGTTTAAAACCACTCTTTAGGGTAGTAAAACGTATCGGGGGCAAGTTTATCCCGGTTACATTATAGATAAGAAATTCCATTTTGTTGGTTCTTTCAGTCGATCGTTTTTCGAAATGTTTCTTAAAACCAGATAGTTTTACTAAACGTTTAAATGCCTATCTTACATACTGATGATATTTCAGTACTAATGTATTACATTATTAAGGGTATATCAAGCACTAATCATCGAAAATTGTTAGATTTTAAATATAGTTTTTTTTTTTTTTAACGATCGATTAAATTTAAAACAAATGTATATTTTCTAGTAAAATTCGTGTTTTATTTTTCACTTAAACCCTAATGAAACTATTAACTCAAAATCTCGTAGAGATTCATTACTTTTTTCTGCTTCTGGTCGAATTTGCACAAATTTTTGCTTATTGGATTCTTTATTTTCGCGTGTTTTAATTTTGCATGGTAAACTTATTTAGTTATTATTTCATAAAATTTGAAAACTATGTTTTATTGATTTCATCATTAGCAAACAAATTTTTGTTGAAATATATTAAGACAATTATATCTTATGGTAAACGCTTTAAATGTTAAAGTAAGTAAAATTAGATCGTTTTCACGAAGTAATAATGATAAGGCTATTATTTCACCGTAAATTAAAATCTTAGTACTAATTTAGGGATACGTCCTGTTTTATATAGGATTGTCCTTTATTTCGGCTCTGTGTCCTGTTGTCCTCATAAACTTTTCTCAGGACACTTTTTGTCCCGTGATTTTAAGTCTGTCCCATATTAATCCCGTTTTTTGATTTACTGTTGATTTAAAATTTTTGAAATTTTTGAAATGTAATTATTGAATGAAATAATGAAAGAATCTAGAAACCTTTTGGGTACCATTAGATCAATTATATTCGTAAAATGAATCAACCAGTTTTTTTTTAGAAAGTAAAGTATACAATATGCATAAATAAAGGATTTGAAGAAATTTTAAAAAGTATCAATTTAGTTTCATTATGTTATTTTATATTTTTAAAAATAATGTTTTTATGTGTTTAAATTTAATCTATAATAGGAAGTTTAAAAATTATATTTTTGTCACGATTCAAAAACATAAATATATACATATATATATATATAATAAATACTAATTTATTGAAAAATATTATTAAAAATATTTTTGTCCTGTATTTTATTTTCTTAAATATGGTCACCCTATATTATATGTACGCCTCATAGAAAATAATAACCATTGCGTTCTGTTCTTTTACCTTAATTGATTTTACAATATACATATTATATTAATATAATATTATTTTAATAATAATAATAATAATAATGTAACCAAAATTCGATTTTTAACCGTCAACGATCAGCTGTTATAATTATATATTATTAGCTGTTATATATTAATCGCTTTTCGTTAATAACACCTGTAACACCCGGCAACTTAAGGGTCATACCGACTATAATATTGTTTATTACATTCGTTTTAACGTGCTAGAAAAAACTCGGTCGATGTAGCCATTATGTAATAATTAAGCTTTTATTATTATTATTTTGTATTATTCATAAAATTATTTCGAGCATTGAAGTATTGCTGTGAATATAATACGATTATTGGTTTTGATAATTCGTATATTATGTTTAATGACTGTATTTTAGATAGTTGTTTCGAATGTAACAATTCTCTCGTTAGGGGTGGGGGATAGTCACGTGGGAAAATGTCACAGTTTCTATGGGGTTAGAGCCAGGTCATTCTTCTTCCTCGTACCGAGTAAAAAATCATAAAATAATGTTTCTTCATTCTTTATAACAGTACTCAACAGTTTCTGAAGATTTCTTTGTCTGAACATCGATTTACATGCGTTTCAAAATATATTTTGTTCAAAACAAAGAAGTCGCGATAAACGGTAGCCATATGACAATATAAGCCGATTGTCGTTTTTGACGTTTGCCTGCGCTGTTTCACCACCTAATCATTAGGTCCTATTGGATTCGTTGTTACACCGACGGATTTTATCGCTGCAAATCGTTTTAAATCTTATATAGAAAAAACTCAGAATTTTTTCCTCGTCGTCAACTCTAAAACCGGATGCGCTATTATGTCGCGGGATAACTCGTTTGTGTTCACGCGTTTTTTAACACTTCGGCTTCGCAAAATAACAGATTTTGATGTACTGTAACTAAACCCAAACGGAAGGCAAGTGCAAAGAGCATCCAAAGTATTATGACTTCTGCTAGGTAGTATCAGTTAAACTTTTGACACAAAGAAAAATGTGTATCACAAATATTATGTAAATTTTTATTGATATACTTAAATCAGTACGTGCAGTATAGGTTTTTGGTAATGAATCCGGGTAAAACTTCACTTCAGAAATTTAATTATTTGAAATTTTCAATAGTTTTGTCAAAAACACGAAAAATTTTACATCAAATGAAAGTTAAAACTCAGAAGTTATAAAGATAAAAACTCCATTTTTGTAAAAAATTTTCCTAATTATATTTTTCATTCTAAGTGGAGTGAAGGAGCTAATGCTTTTTACAATGACGTTTTTTTTTTTTTTTTGTGCGTGTACGTTCTCATATAGAAATACTCGTCCAAGAGTTTCGACTAGCAACTATTAGAATTAGAATTTACCTATCAATAGTACTACTAACAGTTCATTTTTCAAAATTCTCAATAGTTTTTTATTAATTTGGGAAAGCTACTCAAAATTTGACAAATTTTAAACCAAATTTTATGAAAATTTAAGTATAGATAGACAACATATGAAAAATATTTTGGCAAAAGAAAATTGTAAATATATAATTATTATTTTTTAGATTCTGAACAAAGTGAAGAAGCTTATGATGTTACAATGATGTTTATTTTTTTTTTTATTTTTTTTTCTCTTTCTGGAAACACTTTTTCGTATAGAAATACTGGACCAAAAGTTTCGATCAATATCTCTAAAGAACCGGAATCATACCCAGATGGTACTTTAAAGAGGTCATTTTTC
>JAIPRM010007909.1:0-16562 GCA_025469315.1 Stegophylla sp. TES_Ste_2020 | reverse complement strand
CCATTATTGTAGAAGTTATGGTAAAAATAAATTTTCAATTTTACGAAAATGCCGGTAACTGCATATTTTGCCGTTTTTCGTTAATTTTTCGACAGTTTTTCACCGCGCTTGGAAAAAGTATTGAGAAATTGGAAAAATGACCTCTCTAAAGTACCATTTGGGTGTGATTCCGGTTCTATAGAGATACTGATCGAAACTTTCGGACAAGTATTTCTGTACGAAAAAGTGTTTACAGAAAGAGAAAAAAAAATAAAAATAAAAAAATAAACATCATTGTAAAATCATAAGCTTCTTCACTTCGTTCAGAATCTAAAAATATGTATATATGTCATTGTATATAAATCCTTGCACTGGTTATACGTATAGACTAACTGTTTACTATTTCCTGAACTAGCATGCTTAATCCGGAAACTCTTCATTTAGACAATTGAGCACATAGTAAGAATTAATTGGTTTGGGCGACAACAATTTATTATTTATTTATTTTTAAATCTAAGTGATTGCATTATAATAAATATGATGTTATATGTGTAGCGACCAAAGAAACTTAAGTGTTTATTATTCCTCTCTTTAAAAATCTTAATTTTGTATTTGATTTCATAATTTAATTTATTATATTAATGCAACAAACCAAAATATATTCTATTACCAGTGGTGCATCCAGAGGGGTAGAGTTTAATGGCTTGTAACCCCTCCCGAAATTTTTTTATAAAATGTTACGATAATTACGTATTTTATTTTTATTAAAAACGTTTGCGTGTAACCTAATTTTCGTTAACACTATGTTAAAAAATCTGTATTTTAATTATGTACCTGAACACTGTGGTCATTTTGTATCAAATCTTTTTTACTCCTCACCTTTTCAATTACAATTTTTTTTTTATTCTAATTCATTTTTTAATTCTGAAAACAACGGTTTACACAAAATCCATATGAATAAGTTTATTATTATTATTTTTAACAAAATTAGTTTTTCTTTAAAATTTTTATTCCCAAATTAAGTTTTTATACAAAATTGAGGAACATTTTTGATTTTCGAAGCGTAATGACAGCAATTAACCTTATTTTATTCAAGTTTTACTTAAATAGTGAAACTATGAAAATAAACATTTCCAAAGTATCAAGAACAAACAATTTATTTTAATTTTGATTCGTGGCATTATTTTTAACACGTTGATTTGCCTTAGGTTCTAAAATCTTCATTATTTTTGGTGAGTGGTAAATAAAATTGTTCTATTATATTTTAGATTCTGAGTGGAACAAAGAAGCTAGTGATATAATAATTTGATAATAATGTTTATTTTTATTTTTTCTGTTAACACTTTTTCGTACGGAAATACTTGTCCAAAAATTTAAATCAACAACTTTTTGAATTCCAATTTGCTTTTAGATAGTACTTTGAAGAGTTATTTTTCGAAATTCTCAATGGTTTTCCCAAAATTTGGGAATAACTACCAAAATTTAACAAAAAAGACTTGGAAACTGTATTTTTTTTTTTTTTTAAATTCAAACTTTATGAAAATTTAAATATAGATAGACAATAATATGAAAAATATTTTGGCGCAAGAAAATTTTGTAAAACTAATTTTTTCTCATAAACATTTTTTTTTACTTTTCTCAATTATTGTGAAGTATTAAACTGGCCAAGTAAAAAATAAAAAAATTAATTTATCATAACAAATTTTATAAATTTTAAGTAAAATTATCTTAAATGAAATAAATCTACGCTCAGAATTGTCTTAATGAAGAAATGATTTATCGTTTCTTTAAAATTCAATACACCCACGTGAGTATTCCACCCAAGGAGCGAAGAATATCCAAAGGTGCTAAGTACTTCCTTTTTTAATATACCATGTTATCTCAGGGGTCAACCTGCTATTACAGTAGTTTATCAATTCATAAGATTGTCATCTGTAATTTATGTGGCTTAAAATGATATAAAGTGGTTGATTCAAAAATTGTATTAACCTAGCAATTTGGATATTATCATAAATAGCTGGTTATTAACGTAAATATTCGTATTACATCATTGATCGAAACATATACAAAACACTTTAATCAAAATAAAAGAGACAGATGAAATATTTAAACACGGAATCTAACCAAGTTATAATACCTAACAAAAAAAGTAAATTCAAAATTATATACCTATCTATTTTATATTTATTAACTGTATGAGAGATAATTTTGTGTATCTATTAAAATGTTTCAATTCAAAAGAGACTTTTATTCTTCAAATTTGTATACACAACTGAATATTCAATAATAATAATAATATATTACGTGGCTGATATTTGAAGTAAGTGTGATATTTTATGAAATAATAATAGTAGTAATAATTCTTATTGTATTTTACTACAATTAACTATTTTACAAATTAATGAATGATACCTATGCTTAAGAAATGTTTGATATATCGTTAATGAAAGATTAGGTATTGTAATGAAAATATTATGTTTCATAGATAGTTAATTAGGAAATATAATAAAACATACTTTTCAAAAGTCACAATAGTTATTTATTATTCAAATTTTAAAGTCGTTAATTTCAGTTTACCATAAAAATAACAATACATGCTCATATTTTGTTCAAAATCAATACTTGACGTTTTAAATTCTACAAAGAGAAAACCAAAATATTTTTTATATTTTTGAGAATAACATTTATAATAAAATTATTTAGTTCATATCAAAACGTATACTTACTTCAAGCAGGAGGATATGAATAACATTTTAAATCTCAATTCTATTTTAGTCTACTAAACTTGCCCAGAATAAACATTTTACCATTCAGAAAAATTATCTTGTAGGATTACAAAGTAGTATAACTAAAAGTAGAACTTTTAGTTATTTGTACATAGTAATCAAGTATTTTATTAACTCACTCCAAAAATTTCTCATTTTGAAAACACATTTGTCTTAATATAATATAACTTTACCTTGATATTTATTAATAATAAATAAGTTTTAATTGAATTTTGCTGTTTGACATTATATTTTGTATTTTGAACTTACCAATTATCAATGTAGATTCTAATTAAAACCGTTAAGTATAAACTTCACAATCAATTAAATAAGTTTTCTATCCTTAATAACTATTTGAGTATTTTCAAAAATTAAAATACAAGTACCTACTTATATAATATTATTAAACTAAATAAACTTTTCTATGAAATTATTAAAGAAAGTACAAGCTAATAATGAAAGCAATATTAAATATTGCAATATAAAACCTGTAGTATTTTTTCGAGGGCAAGTATTGACAACAATATTATACCTATAGCACTGTGCAATTTCGACAATTTTATGTTTTTTTTATTTATTTTGTCAACTATTTACAAATAATCTACAGTGCTATAGTATTATTGCGTCAATAAAAGTAAAAAGAAAAAAACAGATATACTTTACAAAAACAAAAAGATTTTTAATACTAAAAATCTTATGTTAAAAATCCTTACACAAAAAAAAAAAAATATATATTACTCTTTAAAATAACTTGTCACAGTAGACTAAAATATGTAATAATAACATAATCGTAATATAAAATGATAATGTCTAAAGTATATGATAATATTTCATTAATATAATGAAACAGTTAGGTACATAATTAATAACTAAACATAAATTTATACATATAACACTATGAAATATCAGTACAAAGCATTGAAAATAATACCACGAAAAATAAATAAATTTTATGGAATACTCTTTTTTTTAATATTCTTTTGTGGTTCAAAATACAATAAAATTTCATCCAGAGTTTTTCCTTGCGTTTCAGGCATTATAAAAATGGCAAATAAAACGTTCAGTATACAAAAGGCAGCGAATATTGACCAAACAACTTCTACTCCAAAATTTAATATCATTGACGGATATACTTTACAAACGCCAAACCATAGGAGATATCCACACATCTGCACAAATCCATTCATAACACCTATAATAAGACATATGAAAACATCAATTATTTCAAACTTAGTCTAGGTATAATAATTTGATTAGCATATTAGATAACTTCGAAATTCTTAATGTGTTTTATGTATTTTAAAATGTAATAAGCTAAAGACGAATAGTATTTTTTTTATAAATTATATACACATACATATAATAGGTATGAAACACATTTAATGTAAAGTGTTGAATATACATACAGTTAAGGAATTTGTGAAATGAAGAAGTGTTTTGTAAATTTTATATGGAAATAATATGCATTAATCTATATTTTAATCTATTAGTTTATTAAATAACACTAAAATCAAGACACCATATTAAAATATGTATATACAATTATAAATTACAGTATCAGTACAAAAAATTAAGTCTAGATCAACTTAACCTTCGTACTCAAACATGTTTTTATACATTTATGAAATCTGTTAAATCTGCGAAGAGATAAATATTTTATTTCAATAAAAAATCCGATTCTTCATGATATATTAGAATATAAAAAAACTGTCTGAGTTTAAATAAATCTGTGTAAATAAGATAATAAAATAAAATTACTATTTGAACAATATCACAACAAAAACACTTCGTCGAAATCCGTGTTAAAAATTACTAAGTAAAAAAAAAAATCTGTCATTTATAAGATCATTAAGCACTATAAATATGTGATATGAACAAATGTTAAGTAAATTTAATTAAAATATACTTATTTTATTTCAATTATTTATTTACTTGGCAAGACTTTATTAACTTTATATGACACGAAATAAGATGACCGAAATATTTAAAAGATGTTAGGACTCCATTATAAATTAAAAATATTAGAATGATCAAAATAATTCCTCGTCGAGTAAATAAATTATTGAAACAAAATGAGTGTGCTTTAATTCAATTTACTTAGCATTTATTCATATCACATCTTTATAGTGCTTTAAGATTTTATAAATGGCAGAATTTTTTTTCGCTTAGTAATTTTTGACACGGAATTTGATGAAATGTTATTGTTGTGATATCACCAACTTATATCAACAATATCTCAATGGCTCAATACCTATATTTATTGTTTGACCTCTCGAACATTAAAATATAAACTATGAGGATTATAAGTAAAATCATTACATTTAAACCAAAGATTTTTTTTTTTTTTTTTTTTTTTTATATTAAACTTGTGTAATGATTCCCCGTGGTGGAAAAATTGCGAAAAATGCGAAATTAACAAAATGCGTACAGCATTGACGCGTTATGGTGATCGCGACGAAGGCGACAACTGTCATCAAAACTCAGCAAGGTTGTCAAATTTTCTCTCGTTTAGTACACCAAAACATCAAACACTGTATGTACAAAATTGAGTAAGAGACTGATTGATCAGTATAGCCACCGTGATTCCAGATAAAAATATAGTGTTTAAGTTATTTATTTATAAGTTTGCACGTTTCGTTTGATAACTTAATTTATAACCATACGATTTAGATTATTTTTTAAAAAGAATTCTGTTATCTACTGAACAATTTTTTTGACGTCTTGCGACTTACTAGATATCAATTATTGGTTCAGTAGATAATTATTAATTCCGTCTGGCAAAATACACCTATGTTTACACGGTTTAAGTGGAAAACACTTACTTTGAGATAATATACACTGTCGTGCCGTTGCTTTTAAATTCTGAACGAAGTGAAGAAGCTAGTGTTTTTACAATGATGTTTATTTTAGATTCTGAACGTTAGTGAAGAAACTTATGTTTTTACAATGATGTTTATTTTTATTTTTTTTTTTTCTTCTCTGTAAACACTTTTTCGTATAGAACCACTGGTCCAAAAGTTTCAATCAGTAACTTTATAGATCTAAATCGGATCCAGTTGGTACTTTTAAGAGGTCATTTTTCAAATTTCTCAATATTTTTTTTAATAATGCGAAAAAACTGAAAAATTTTTTTCAAAAAACGGCAAAATATGCAATTTCCGTAAAATTGAAAATTACTTTTTCACATAACTTCTAAATTAATGCAGCAAAGAACTTGAAATTTTCACCAACCACTAAAAATAATCACGAAAAAATTCCATAAAAATTTCAAAAAAATTTAATCAATTTTGAGTGAAGTGCAGCATTTTGAAATTTTCAGAAATATCTCGTTTTTTGTTAGTTTTTATGCAATAAAATTTTTGATTTTTGATATTAAGACTAGAAAATTTAATATATATGTCAATTAGACACATATGTCTAATTGATCTGAAAAAATCTCAAAAATCGTTAGTCAACTTTTTTTTTTATACCCGTTTGAAGTTAGAATTTGGACTGAATTCGTTAGTTTAACTTAAAATTACGCACTTTAACGTACATATAAGAAAATTGGCTTAGCCTTAAAAAAAATTGTTTTGAAATTTGGTGTCTAGATAGAAAATTTCATTGCGAATATTTTGGTTCTTACCGTCACTTTCATATGTACATGTATTCATGTATATTGTTTATGTATATGTTTACACTATTAAATTACAGTATCTAACCTACTATTTTATATTTATATTATTAGCTTCCTTCCTTTTTACAATGATGTTTATTTTTTGTGCTATTAATTTGAGGGGCAGAACCTGTGTGGGAAGGGGCGAATAGACAAAAAGACATTAAATAAACATCGACTTTATACTTTCCTCTTTACTTTTTTAAAATTCGTAGGAGGCACATCCTCTAGTAGATCTACATCTTAGAAATTTGTGGTTGTATAGTGTATAGTTTTTAATTTTATTGTTTTATTCACTTAATATCATATTTTGTTACATGTTAATACATTTGTAGTGTATATTTCAATAATACATTAATTGTATAAATGCATGCATATTTCGTACGTTTTAGTGCATATATGTGTAGTTCCGAGTCTGATATTTTTTTTTTCTTATATTATTAACTTCCTTCGTTCAGAATCGTTTTACTGAAGAAATGATTTATCGTTTCTTTAAAAATTAATACGCCCGTCAAGATAATACCACCCGTCGTACGAAGTACACTCATCGTGCGAAGTATGTCCGCTTTTTTTTTTATCTTTACTTTTTTTTTCTTCTGTGTACAACTTTTCGTATGGAAATACTTGTTCAAAACTTTCGATCAATAACTTTTTAAAATCGGATTTGCGTCTAGATTGTACTTTAGAGAGGTCATTTTTTGAATTTCTCAATTTTTCAATTTTTTTTTTTGGAAAAACTACCTAAAAATTGACAAAAACGACTCGGAAACCATCATTTTTTGATCCGAACTGTATGAAAATTTAAACATAGATAGAAAATAATTTTGGCAAAAGAAAATTTTGAAAATGTGAAAAAAAAATTTTGAACATTTTTTTTCTTTTATTATTAACTTCCTTCGTTCAGAATCGTTTTATTGAAGAACTGATTTATCGTTTCTTTAAAATTCAATACACCTGTCAAGAGAATCCCACCCGTCGTGCGATGAACACCCATCGTGCGAAGTATGTCCGGCTTTTTTTTTCTACTTTAGCTAGCGCCACGATTGTGACGCTAGATACTACTAATTATATTATTGCCGGACGAACCATGTAGGAACACTATAAGTTCAAATGCATGATTTATCGATTACCGGAAACCGAGATTTAATTAAATAATAATACAAATTTGTAGATGAATTAAATATTAAATAATATTAAACTCCCCTACTAATGCTATACATTTCAGTAACAATGATCGCGTCCGATTCGGCGAACAAAATATGTTCTTTATTAATTCAAATTTTATTTTTGGTTGAGGAGATAGGATCAAAATATTACCTTTAACAGCCATCGGGAACACTTCGCCGCACAGAATCCAAGGTAGCGGCAGAATGCCCAGCAGAGAGAAGAACATGAACATAATGAACGCGACGATCAACGTTATGCTGAGCGGAGGGTCGCAGACGTCTTCGAACATTTTCATGTAGCCGACGACGACGAGCAGCGACACGGCCATGCATCCGCCGGAGACCATGACGAGCGTCCTACGTTTGACCGAGTGAAATATAGCGAAAGCTATGCCGCCCAACACGCGAGCCGCGGACAAGTATAGCGAAACGGTGTGGCTGTCCCACCGCACCTGGCAGTCCCGGAGCACGTCCATGGAGTAGAAGAGCAACACGTACAGGCCGCTGCCCTGCTGCAGGGCGAAGAACAGCAACATGATCAGGGCGGGTTTCCAGACGGTCGGGTGCAAGAACATCGAGAAATATGGTTTCGTGCCGTCCGCCTCGTCGTTGCACGCCGCCGCGGTCGGGTTCACGGGCGATTCAACCACGCCGTTCGGCACGGTCTTCGGCGACACGTGCTCCAGGCCCAACCATTTGGTCACCCTGTCCGCTTCCTCGACCCGACCCTTAGCCCTGAGCCACATCGGCGACTCCGGCACCACGAACAGCACCAGAAAGTTCACGGCACTGATCGTGCTCAATATGGCCGATATGATTTGCCAGCGGAAAAACATGGACAACACGCATTCGAACATCATACCGACACCCACGCTGATGCTGCCCATCGATATGTACAACATCCGCAGGTTGGACGGGCACACTTCGGATATGTACAAAAACATGCAAGCGCTTACACCTGTTGAACGAAATTCACGACGTCATCACCGTGGGGGACAAGTGCAACAACTATAAAGTCGAATGTGTGGAAAAGTGAACTAAATATTTCTCAAAAACTCCGTCACTCGCCTGTCCCGTACAAAATTTTAAAAACAATTCCCGTATAAATTCGACTTGAGTTTTAAGAGAGTATGGCTTTTATTCAATTTAAAATGTGACATTTTCATTTATAAGTCAACCGTTGAGTGTTATTCTTTATATGTTATTATGTATTGATGTGGGAAAAAAATAAAATCACGATTTTGCTCAATTCTCGAAATTAGTACAAAAGAAGTATTTTATTTTATTTTATTTGGTACACTGTGTAAGAAGCAAGGTGAAAGAAGCACCTTTACTTTAAATACTACAAATCTAGGGTAGAACAGTGGTGGCTTGTGTCAAGATGTATGCAGGAAGTTTGTTCACACCGCATAGATTAATATAAATTTTAATAAACATGTAATTTAATTTTACTACAATATTCATAAAAACTATATTTTTTATACTATAACTAAATGTCAAAGATAATTTCAACATTTTATGATAGTCGGAACAAGAATATATTACACCTAAAAGTAAGTTTAGTTATGCAGTAAACATACACCGGCTAACGTGCAGCTCAGTCACAATAACCATCCATCCGTGTAAAATAATATGTGCGATCGGTATGTAGAGCAGTGGTTTTCTAACCTGAGAGTCGCCAAAAATAATGAAAAAAAATGGTGGTTTTTCGTATAAAACTGTATTATTTAAAAAATAGGCTGATTTTAATTATTTTTTCAGCGTATTAACATGCCGAATAGCATGTAACGGGTAACAGATTGATAATTATTCTGGTTTCCCATTCATTTGTGAATTATTATAAACTTAATGTCTTTCTTTAATTTTTTTTTTTTATTTTAATTATTACTATCTACCAGCTACCTATTATACTATTTAAAAAAAAATAACGTACAAACATATACGAATATTGAACTTCAAAACATGAGTATTACACATGCAGTTGATATGTGAATAATAGTATAAATTGAAGAAACAAAAAAAAAAAGTGTGTACTTCGCTCGTCGGGGTGTTCTTCTCACGTTGGGTGGAATACACCACAGGTGTATTGAATTTTAAAGAAACGATAAATCATTTCTTTAATAAAACGATTCTGAACAAATTATCGTAGAAAAGCTTTATATTGTTTTTACAATGAAATATTATTATAACACTGAATTAACAATTTAAACATTTAGATCATGATATCATTATAAAGGTATAATACCATATGCTACATGTATGCAGTGCATATGTACCTACAATTAGGCTGCGCGTAATAGCCAAATAATTTTAACGGAAATTGTAAATTTGTTCTGATTTGCCTTGATTCTAATGAATATTTTAAATTGTATGCTTACATGCCCCCCCTTGTAAAAATCCTGACTACGCCCTTGTTTATCACGGCACATATTGTCACTCAAGGTTAAAAAAAATGCAAAATATTCGGTTAAACTCGAACCTGACACCAACGCGGTAAAAGGGTATTGACGTTCCACTGCACCACTAACATCGTTGAATGTTAGATTAAAATAGTAGGTATTTAGTATAATAACCGAAAATATTGAATTTTTAAAACAGAATAAAATAGGTTAGAAATCACGGATGTAGAGGGTTACAAAATATAATATGGAATTTTGTGTGCACTTTGATTACTTTATAAGCGACTCCACAAATCAAAAAAAGATGTAAAGGTGCCGTATCGTAATTTTTTTAATAATTCTACCATATTTACTATTTCGGTCGTCAATATCTCTATTATTTTTACATTGGTAAATGTATTTATTTATCTATTACATAAATTCAGTAGATGATTTTTTAGGAAAATGTTTTCTACATACTATAGAATATAGATGAAAAAATAAATAATAAATTATTAGGAAGACCTGTACCAAATATATGTTAACACAAATCAACAAAGTTGCTTTGTATGTCTATTGATTGATTGAAAGACAAATGGTATGGACTAAAACAGAAATAAACTAGTAAAATAGTACAGCAATTTAAAATTTTTATTTTATGATTATTGGACTGTCAAAATAAATACACACCATTTACTTAGTGCATCACAAACCCCAACCTATTTGATTGGAACTAAAATAAGACTGAGAAACCTAGGTCCCTTCTAGACTCCACCTATCACTTAATTTATATTTAGATTTAAAAATTAAAATTGTATAACGCTGAGGAAATTCTGATAATCTTAAAATCGTGTTCAATCAATGAAACATAAATTGAAAATAAAAGCCGGACATACTTCGCACCTCAGGTGGTATTAAATTTTAAAGAAACGGCAATTAATTTCTCAATATAGCGATTCTGAGCGAAAGCTTCGAATAATATATAATAAGAATAATTGGCTATAAGGAAATATTTAACAAAATGTTGTTTAATAACGTTGGGTACTCAATATTTGTGTGAGCGCGGGCGCGTATGTGTATGAGGTGATAAATAAGAAAAAGAAAAAAGAAAAATGGAATAAAAATCTATTTTATAAATTAATAAATGATCAACCTATCAGTAATCAGTGTAATTTCTTTTTTGGTCTTTTAATAGAAATCCCTGGGTTTTGAGCTATTTATAGAATTGAATTTATTTCAAATAATAGATACATCGAATAAAATTCAATACATTTTTTTCATATGTCCATAAATGGTCCAATATTATTAATTAGTAACAAAGTAACACATGTTTATTTTTATTTATAGTATTTAATATTTATAGTAATTTTTCTGATTTTTTTCAATAAAACCCTTATAAGACTTTCAATTATTCGTCCATTAAAAATTTTATTACACCAAAATATTTTTCTTGTAATTATCTATCTATGTACTAAGTTTCATAAAGATAGGTCCCTCCAATTATTTTTTATATGCGTTGAAGTGTGTAATTTTAAGTAAAACTAATGATTTCTATCAAAATATCAATTTTAAACCGTTATAAAACAAAAACTTGACAATCGATTTTTGAGATTTTTTTAGTACCATTAGAAATACTTATAAATATGCTTATATTAAATTTTCAACTCCTAATATCCATACATTAAAATTTTATGAATTAATAACTAACAAAAAACGAAAAATTTCGAAATTTCCGAAATGTTCAAAATACCATATTTAACTCAAAATTAGTCAAATGTCTTTGAAAATTGTATTAGGTGTGCGCGTGACATTTTTTAGTAATTGGTAAAAGTTTCAATTTTCTAGCTCCACTATTTTGCAAGTTATGTAAAAAGTAAAAAATTGAATTTTCGAAAATTCGAGTTATGCCGTTTTTTTTCAATTTTTGGGTAATCTTTTTATTTATATAATATTTAAGTATTGAACTTTGACTTATTGACTTTAGAAAAATTACCTCCTAAAAGTACCATCTTGACAACATTTCCGATCTATAGAGATACTGATCGAAAATTTTGGAACAATATCTCTACCGAAATTGTGCTTCCATACATACGAAAAAGAAAAAAAAACACACAGGTTTGTAAAACCAATACATTCCTCGCTATCACTCAGAATCTAAAAATGAATACTAAATCTAACTGCAAAAAAAAACGAACATACTTTGCACCATAGGTATTCTTCAAAATTCGGGTGAGATTCTCTTGACGGCTGTATTGAATTTGGTGGAAATAATTCTGTGTGGAGCTTTGGTTAATATACAGTAATTAATAATTAGCAGTTAGGAACGATCATATATATATTTAAAAACTGTTATTTAACGGGCTGGTATTGTTTTTCTGATGCAATTTTTGCTAAGTTGAGTCAAGTTGTAGAGTCGGAATTTGATGATTATGTCTATGTCAGCCGATGTTAGCATGCTTAATAATTGTTTTTTAATAACAGACTAACCCATGTCCAATTCATTATTCGTGCAAGTAATCAAATTTGTATAATAAGTTACGTAATAATAAATACTAATCTAGTATCATCAAGTGGTCAAAATTCAATCAGGATAGCAATATTAATTAATTTATGTGTAATTTTACACTAATCTTCCAAATCGTACTGATATATAGACATTGAACTTAAATGTTGAACTAAAAATTATTTTGTTACACGACAAAAAAATTTAATTTTCAATATATTTCCCCTTATAACTAATAAATATTCAAATTTAAAAATTATAATAAAATATAAACATCATAATTAAAAAAGTTAAGTAAATTATAATAAAGAAAAGTAAAGCAAAGATAACTAAAATTAAATATAGACAAGAAAGCCGGATGTGTAAGATTTTAAAAAAACGATAAATCATTTCTTCAATAATACGTTTCTGAACGAAGGAACTCAATAATATTAAGAACAATAATAGTCATCATTTTCAACACACCCACCATGAATATCTGACCCGTGAAGAATACCCGTAGTGCGATGTTTATCCGGCTTTCTTGTCTATACTTATCTTTGCTTTACTTTACTTAACTTTAATTTACTATAGATACCTAAATTTACTTTATTTAACTTTACTTTGATTTATCTTTCTTGTTTTTTATCACAGAAATAAAGAAGAGGAAAAAAATTAATGAGAGAAAAAGTGATGGAAAAAATACCCAAAACTGTTTTTTCACATTTTCAACGTTTTCTCGCGCCAAAATATTTCTCATATCATTTTATTTCTATATTATTTTATTTATTAAAATTTTCGTAAATTTTGTTTTAAAAAAAAAAAAAAAAAAACTATAGTTTCCGAGTCTTTTTTGTTAAATTTCAGATAATTTTTCTCAAATATTAATAAAACAATTCCGAAAATTTGATAACCGCTTACCGTTATTTTATACAAATATTTATTCCCGGTTAACTGTTACCGGTAATCTAAACATTTGTTAGGTTAAGAACCGTTTACTGGTTGCCGAAGTTTATAAATACCGATTCCCAATGAAATGTCAATTTTATAATATATTTTTGATATCATGCTATTAAGCTTCTGTTCTATTACCATCACATACGTTGTCATAATGTTCCAATGCCCGTATATATAGTGTTATATTGATGATTTCCGGTAACTTAAAAATTTGAAGTGATTATCACTTTTAATCGGTAACCTATTATCATGAATATAGTACGGTAATTGGTTACTACTAAAGATGTAGGACCCGTCCAAGACCGGTAATCGGTTATAAAAGAACTTCGATTACCACTAAAGCGGCAACCGAAAATTTTGGTAGCGGTTTCAAGTCCTGATTTAACTCATAATTGATGTATTGTTTTGAAATTTTTATGAATTGTTTTATTGATCATTTTTAGTAGTTGGTGAAAGTTTCAAGTTTCCAGTTTCATTATTTTTGAAGTCATGTTAAAAACAAATTTTAATTTTATGAAAATTTTGATAATAGCACATTTTATCAATTCTTTGATAGTTTTCCTTCATGCATAAAAAAAGTAATGAAGAAATTTGTAAAATGGCCATTCTAAAGCATCATCTGGGTGTGACTATAAAATTACTGATCGAAAATTTTGAACAAGTATTCTGCACGAAAAAGTGTTTCCAGAAAGAGAATAAAAAATGAATAAACATGATTGTAAAATCATAAGCATCATAAGCTTCTTCATTCCGTTCAGAATCTACATGGTTTTAATTTGAATTGTTCTTCTGAAACAAATTTTCAATGTTTTTTTTTTGAAAATTCAATTATAAAGGCTTAAATATATTATTATAAATCAATATTTAGTGGAAAAATTATGAGTAGAGTAGTTGCTTAAAAGTATGTTTCTTATTACAGTAGCCTAATTCTCGATTAACTTCATAAAATATTTTTGGAATTATAGATTTTTACTTAGTACTTACCAAAAGGAACTCCAAAAAGTATTTTTCCAATGAGAATTTGATTATAGGATTCAGCATATGCAATTATTAGCCAACTTAAACATATTGGTATAAAAGCGATTTGAGTAGCTATTCTTCTACCGAATTTATCCGTTAATAATCCAACCAAAATTAAACCAACTGGACATACAAGGATTGTTACGCTTGCTGCAAAAGTATCAAATATATTACTTAATATGTATAAATACATATTATTTTATATATATTAGCATTATTTTCAGTAATATATTAATGAAACTGAATGCCTGAAGTTGAAATAAAGTTTTTAAGTTAAACATAAAATATCGTTGTACATCAACTATAATATATAATAATATGTATATTTATGTTTTTCAATCCAGAGATTAATTTTTATCAAATTTCTTCGCAACAAATGTTTTCTCCATTTTTCTCTGTCACTTCCCATGGTTTTCAGCTCCCTGTTAGAAGTGACTCCTGTATCCTTAATTACTTGGCTGATGTATTTTCGTTCTTCACCTTAATCGTGTTTCTTCTATCATTCCTTCAATTATTATTCTATGTAATTCATTTTCATGTCTCAAAGTGTGTCCTATCATAAATTATCTCCTTTTCTTTAATGCAATCTATTAATGATCGTTTTTCATCTATTGTTTTCAAGACCTATTCATTTATTCTTCTCTCAGTCCAACTTGTTCTCTACATCATTCTCCAACATCATATTCTTAGAGCTTCCCACATATCTTTCTCTTTTTTATTAATTTTCCTTCCATATCTCGCTTTCATATAAAGCCACACTCCAGACATATGTTTTTATGAACATTTTTTTTAATAACTATGTTCATATTTTTTATACAATTTTATATAATAACTATATAACATTTATATCGATTTTAAATTTGCATTTTTTAGTTTAAGAGACAATAATTTTTAAATCAAGTTTAAATATTTATTTTAATTATTATTATTTATATTAATTTAGTTTACCTATTTATGAAAACAAAAATAGTAATTTATCATTTAAATAATATATAGGGACATAAAATGAGTGACATACAAAGCGACGAAAGTTAATGGTATAAATTATAAAAGTTTTGTATATTCATCTATGATGAAAATTAAAAACTGTGTTTATTTGGTCTGAAAGAAGAAGAATATTAATAAGATCCATTAGAGTTTGAAAAAATAGAATTTTTGTAGTTAAATATAAATAAATAAATATTAGGTATTAAGGGTTCCAATTTGAGCTCTACGATTAGCTACTATAGCCAATATATACCCTTAATTATGTAAAAGTTTAAATAATAAATCATACTTGTAGGTGGATAATTTATTGCTATGAAGTAATTTAAATATAAACATTTGAGTATTATTGTGTTTTTATAAATATATCGTTGTTAAATACTACATATTACACGCTGAATTTACATACTTATCCAAGATTCCTCATCACGATTCAATTTTATTTTAGATGAAGGTTCACGAAGTTGTGCCAAAAGTGTAGACGAAAATGAAAACGAGCATCCAATAAGAAGCTGAGCGACGCTCATTATAGAGAAACAGAATAACTAAAGAAAAATAAAGCAATAAAATATTAAGCCTTAATTGAGTTTAATATAAATGTACTAAATAAATTTGCATTCATACAAGCTTTAGATGACATTTCAATTGAACTAATTTCATTTTTCAAATAAATAAACTATAGTTTTCTCGTATGCTAAGTGATTGAAATTGCCTTTATTGTCGCACTTGATAAATAGTTGAATAGGTAAAGAATAACTTTATGAGTGTCAATTTATAATAAAGAATTCTAATGGCTTATCTTATATTGCCTCTTGAATATAAATGTTTTGCCGATGATAACAATGAAGATTAATAGTAATTAAAAAATAAATAAATAAACGACAAAAAACTTAAAGAAAATATCATTATAAAAAAAGCGGACATACTACGCACGATGGGTGTACTTCGCACGATGGGTGTACTTCGCACGACGGATGGTATTCTCTTGACGGACGTATTAAATTTTAAAGAAACGATAAATCATTTCTTCAGTAAAACGATTCTGAACAAAGGAAGTTAATAATATAAGAAAAAATAGTAGGTATGTAGTATAATAACCGAAAATATTGAATTTTCAAAATAAAATAAAATAGTTTGAAAACTATTGTTGCACGTGGATATTATTTCACACCATCA
>JAIPRM010007908.1:0-16563 GCA_025469315.1 Stegophylla sp. TES_Ste_2020 | reverse complement strand
ATACTTTCGTTAAAATTCTTGGGACGCAATTTACATGTACCCAAAAAATATCCGGGCCGCAATTTACGTAAACCCAAAAAATATCCGGGACGCAATTTACGTAACCCCAAAAAATGCCCCGGCCGCAATTTACGTCAAAAAGGTCAATTGGGACGCAACTTACAGTCACCCGTTTTTTATGTGTCATGATTTGTTTCGGAGGAAACGAAAAAACACTGGCGAAATTTATGTCGGTAGTTAGCATTTCGCGGTGTGCACGAGGCTTAGAGACGAGGGGGATTGCGGTTACGAAGACGCGAGGCGATGCGACGCGGACGATACGATTACGTCACGAACACTTTGAGCCGTCAATCGTTGATCGCCGCGGCCTCCTGTGCCGGAATTTAAAGGTGAAAAACGCCCGAGTTATAAGTATACCGCGATACCCCCCCCCCATCCCCATAAGCCATTGGAAGTCGGCGTCGACAGTTACATTTCGCGAGACTTCGGCGGCGGAAATATTGCGCGTCATCGTTCACCGTCATTGATCGCGCGAAATAAATCAAACCGGCTTTACACACCACGACCACACTTTTGTTGTGGCCTAACCGACGGACGGACCGAGGGAAATGATAAAACGTTTAGGGGGAAAACCCGAAACAACAACCGCGACAAAATCGAAAACGTTTCTATCATAAAAGAGCAATGTCAGCGTTGAAAATGTGTCCCGCCGAATCGCGAAAAATAATACGTATAAAAAAACATATCGTCATTTTGCCAGTATTGTTTTACGACGACGACGACGGGGAACGTTACGAGCCGCGTTCACGAACGGATAACATTAACTCTAGTTACGAAATTTTACCAATGTAATTATAATCATAACTATGTAGTTCAATAATAATTATTCTACGTTTTGGAACCGGTGACGACCTGTTTCGAGTTTTATGACGGTTTTTAAAAATTGCCTATTTTGCTCACCGATATGAAGTCCCAAACGACTTGTTTACGAAATGATTGGTTTTAGATAGGTACTCAAAGAGATTATTAAACTACCTTTCTCGATCTACACTGTTTAAAATTCGCTTTTAGAATAGGATTACCATACAGGGGCGTGCCGAAGATTTTATTTTGGGAGTGGCTTTAGTTTTTAAATCTAAGTGAGTATTTAACATATAATATAGTCATAATAATATCAATATATAGTAAAATAATATAGTAACTCGTTAACTACGTTAATGATAAACATTACAAACATACATTTAAAAAACAAATAACATTAATATCGTTTGTATACATTTTATAAAACTGTTATCAGAATAAAAGAAAATAATTAGTAAAATTAAGTCCATAAATTTCGATAATGATGTGATTTTTAAATTAAATGTATTTGTCCAATGCATGATGTGCGTTTTTGTTTTTATTAAAAATTATTCTATCTCTTTATCAACTAACATTTTTAGAAAACATATTTTTTTTATTCAATATGTACAGTCACTCATCCAAGAACTTGCAGTACATTTTTTGTTAATTTATTTCGATCGTTTTTAACCCGATTCGTTTTCCACAGCAAGGGTTTTCTTTTAAAGACACCAATAACGGGTACATCACAACTATATAATCATACGGAGCATTCACCATCGATAATATTTGTATTTTCTGAATAGAATGACGTAAAAAAAAAACGTTTCCAGTCAATTTGGGAGTGGTTTGAACCCCCATAACCACCAACTCGGCACGCCCCTGTGACCGTAAGTTCCGTTGAAAACGGGATTGTTCCTTTTTTTGATCACCATGTGTTCTTGGCCTGAAAATTTTCGAAAGGACGCTCTTTAAACCGTTTTCAAGAGGTGGTCAATTTTAATATTGTCACTTTTATGTTTTGCACGTAAAAAGGAAAAATTATAATTGTACAGCTTTCCAATGAAATTAAAATTTGATTTATCGATTCTTGAATAGAAGTCAAAATTAACGTTTCCGGATGAATGGAATTAATTATTGTGAAACCCCTGGACGTAATTTTGTTTCATGTAATTGATTAGTTTTTACCAGATATAAATTATCTCACTAAATTATTTCAATTTAGAGAAACAGTTATAAATTGGTACCAAAATTTAGAGGTGCTGAAACGAACAGTGATCTTGAAAATCAGAATAATGTTTAAAAGCCCATATTTTTTTCGTGAATCCAACAATTAAAGCAGCAATAGAGAAAATATCATGTAAGTACGGCAGGAAAGAATTGATCTATAAATCTAATATTGTACTTACACTCATAACAATGATGATAAAAAAAATGTATTTCTTTAATGCTTTTCTACGGTTTTCAACACAATCAAAAATTTTAAAAGTTTAAAAAAATTTAAAATATTTACACAATAGATTTAAATGTAAAATATTATGAATATGATTAACTTGATAACAATGAGTCAAGTTATCGATCAATTTATCGTCATAGAGTAATGCAGAAACGGACTAGAAAATAATACCGTAATATTTTATTTGGTAAGTAAATGGGTCATAACTTTTTTACAAATTCGTTTGGATTATTAATCATTTATTTATTTATTCGATATATTATTATACGGACTGGAGCCCATTTAATTATGCAATACAGTTAATTAGTGATAATAATATGATATTAACATATTATATAAATACATATAAGAAGAAATTATAATAAGATCTAATAATAATAACATAAACAAAAACAAACCTTAACTTCTAACAAAATTTAGTGAATTTAATATTTAACAGACGAAAATTAACTATGTAATATGCAATCAAAATGACGCATAAATGATAATAATGAATTTGAGTTAAATATATCTATTTTAAATTTATTTACAGTACGTATAATTCGATTACCTGGAGTGTTGAAAGCATAATTTGTGTTGCATGATGGAATTCGAAAGATGTTGGTGACCTGGTACAACGAGAATGGAGGTGGAAGGATAAATTAGCTAAGAATTCAGGGCAATATATTTGATTATTAAGAATTTTGAATAGAAAAGTTAAGTCTAGTTTAGTTCTTCTAACTTCTAGAGTAGGTATCATAATTTAGTAAATTTAACAATAACGGAGAGTATGAAGTGTGAGGAGCACTAAAAATATTACAATCTAACACTAATAAAACGTAAAAATTTATTTTGTATGCCCACTAATATTAGTTTTAATTATATTAGATAATAAAGGTATCGTATATTTTTGAGAATTAAACTATTCCGTTGGGCCGTTCGTTCATGTCAGACGGTCAACGTCGTGTTCAAATCACTCGTGTATCGGAAATAAATCAAAACCAAGGTGATTTATCCGCGGCGGCGGGACGAGAATATTGCGATTCTATTAAGCACCAAAGTGTACGACTCGGCAATCCGAGACAATAACAATAATAATAATAATAATATAAACGCTTAGCTTGCTGTACGTGTACAACATAGTCGAGCGTGTACAACTGACGACAAAGAAATTGTTGCGCGAATAAAAATGAAGGAAATAGAACAAATAATAATACAAAGAAGAGTGTACACAAAGGGGAGAATCACAGTGAAGACAAACAACGGTTCTAAATTAGATTTTTCCTATTTGTTTATTTATTTTTTTTTTTTAATTTCCAGCGGATATAAATTGGTTTTATGACTATGTGTGCGTTCTGTATTTAGAAAATATTTTCTCTTTCGCAGTAAAATCACTCCGACGATATTATTTATTACATAACACATAGTTTCATGTAGATTGGAAACAGAAAAAACCATACACACATTCGTGTGTGCGCACTTGTACAGTGTGACATATCCATAAAAAGTTAATTTATAATTTTTCAGGGGATTCACTTAATTATTTAGTGTCGTAAAAAACCGCGAAGTTCGAGTTGCTTTTTGATCGCATTCGGTGTGAAAATCGAACGACGTCGGTCAAAACTACTATAGGAAAACGATAATAAAAAATTATGATAATCGCCATCACGACCTAGAGCAGTGGTTCTTAATCTTTTTCGTACGACGGAACACTTAACATTTTATAAGATTTTTGTGGAACATGTTGTTTTTACGATTACATATTATGTTAAATAGTTGACCAATATCAAGATTAGCATAAATATTTTTGGAATAACATTTTTTTTCTTTGATTTAGCCTTCTTAATAATACTTATGCGCTTTATGAAAAAATAGAGAGGCCTTTGAATAGATTTTGGATGCTAAGACCCAGACCTCCCTGATTTCTTCCTGTGTCTTATACCACTGAGCTTAAGAAATAGATAAAAATCAAAATCTAAAGTCAATGACACTATAAATATCATTTATTTTATACATTTAATTTAAATTTTTAAGGAACACTTACCCTAAGTACACGTAACACCTGTAATTCGCGGAACACTGGTTAAGAAATACTGACCTAGAGGGTAGAGCTTAAATCTCATCGACTATAAAGTTAAAACCTCCTCCTCAGTATTTAAAATTTTTTTTTTATAATATTCATAATTTAAATATTATGTTTAGGCACAAATATGAGATTATTACTACATTACGTATAAGTTATCATTATTATTATTACTATATTAGGTATCTATTCAATTTTTATTCAGAAATTAGGCGCTCATTTATTTCAATAAGATTTTCAACTGGTAATAGACAATATGATATTTTGTCACAGAATGATAATACCATATAAACGACATAATATAATATAAATATGATAAAAAATGTAATATCAAAATTTGTATTGATAATTATATAAGCGTGGAGAAAAAACAATGTCAAATTAAATTTGCGAGTGTCATATCATCTCCAATTGCATCCCTAATTGTATCACTGATTTTCTTGTTGTAGAAGTCAAGATAACAGCCATTTAGTCACTGTTTATTTTAGATTCTGAATGGAGTGAAAAAGCTAGTGTTACTATAATGATGTTTGTTCTTTCTTTTTTTATTTTTCTGTAAACAATTTTTCGTATAGAAACACTTGTCAAAAAGTTTCAACTGGTAATTTTGTGAAATACAATTTACCCTTAGATGGTACACTTTTAGGAGGTTATTTTTCAAAATTCTTAATAGTTTTCTCAAAATTTGACAAAAAATACTCATATAGATACTATATTATTTTAAACCAAACTTTATGAAAATTTAAATATGATTAGACAATAGTATGAGAAATATTGTGGTGCAAGAAAATTTTTAAAGTGGGGAAAACATTTTTTTTTCTCATGAATTTTTTTTTTTTTTACTGTTCTCAATCAATAGTGAAGATAATTAGCCGAGTAAAAAACCATTTTTTTTTTTTTTACTATCATAAAAAACTTTATAACTTTTAAATAAAATTGTTTTGAATAAGCCGAAGCTCCGCTCAGAATCGCCTTATTAAAAAAGTGATTTATCGTTTCTTTAAATGTCAATACATCCACAAGAGTATTTCACTTGAGAAGCGAAAAATACCCAAGGTGCAAAGTATGTCTTTTTTTATTTTCAACTCGGCCGCGTAGTGTTTATATAAGTCCGTAGAAATAAGAAATAATTTCCTTTACAATCCGTCATCATACCAAGTGAAGAAGAAAGTGTCCTAAGTCCTAATGAAATTTTTTTGTTCCGATTAATGACTTCCGCAATCTTCTGTACGATGAGGGAATATTTCTTGAAGGGGGGTGAGAATGATGATGTGATTATGAATTCCTAGCGAAGCGATCGATGTTATAAAATTAATTTATGTAAATCATTTTCCAGACAGGAAAAATTGTTCAAAGTTATCATCAAATCCCTTCTATAGATCATACTTTTATCAACAAACCGAAGAGGCTTTTTTTATACGTGTTATATATGTTTTATTTCCCACTCAAAGACATATTAATAATAATTTGATTTACATAAAAAATTTTGTGAGGTTAGCATGGTGAGCTATAAGGCCCATTTAAAGAGAGAATAACAGATTTATTTTCGTTATTATTTCATTGGATGTGTAATTTATCGTTCTAAAAGTTAAAAATAGTACTATATAAGCTCATTTATACCTAAATTAAGTTTATTTTCAATGTTATGCAAATATATTTGACTTATTTTCGTATTTTTAGATTCTGAACGAAGTGAAGAAAGTGTTTTTACAATGATGTTTATTTATTTTTTTTAATTTTTTCCGTGTACAACTTTTCGTATAGAAATACTTGTCCAAAAGTTTCGATCAATAACTTTTTGAAACCCGATTCGCCTCTAGATTGTAATTTTTTTGAATTTCTCAATTCTTCAATGTTTTATCGTTTCTTTGAAATTTAATACGCCCGTCAAGAGAATACCACCCGTCGTGCGAAGTACACCCATCGTGCGAAGTATGTCCGGCTTTTTTGAGCATTTGTCTGTGAAAATATAGCTAAATCAATCGATTTTTTATATTCAACTCTCGTTCTTTTATTAAATATAAACTAAGCGAAAATTATTAATACGTTTTCTGAACCCTCTTCCTTGAAATGGGACTAAGGGTGGCTTTCTACGAATAGATGTATATTATATCGTGTAATTTGCGTTCAAACAACGATAATATATTAATATGTCAGATAATAAATTGCTGACCACTGCGGCGAGAGTGTACAGAGTAAAATTAGTTTTCGAATAAATTAAATTTCAAACACTCACTCGCGGCCAACGGACAATCCTGACAACAATGACCCTTGTGAACACTTCAAACGTTTGTGATTTCGCAAATTTTATACATCAACCCAATTATCCGGCGGTGATTTGGGGAGGGGGGGGTCTTAATAATGTCCATTCCTTCGAGGAAAAACCATTACTGTACCGCGTTAACAGATGTGGAATGCAGCCGACGATCATCAAAAATTGGACGGTGTAAATAGTTGTATTCTTAGCCCCCCCCCAAAAAAAAAAAATAAATAAATAAATAAATAAAAATACCAAATAATGGTGTACAGTATTAATAGATCTCGAGCTGTACTACGAGAACTTTTTTATTGTTATTAATTGCCAAAAATATAAATTACAATTATATTTTTTATACATATTATTTACATAGTATCTAATAGTATTTGTTTTTATAATTATGATTGTTATTACAAAATTTAACCCGAATTCTATTTTAATATGAACACAACTATTTTATGAAATAAGGTACAAGACATTCGTATGCTAATTAGTATTGGGTAATTTGTTTGTGAGATTGAAAACGTCTATGCAAGTAAATTTGGCGATAAATGGCTATAGGTAAAAATTAACTTTATTTCATTTTGGCACAAATGGGCTATATCAGATTTAGAAATAGTTTTTTTGGCGCAAAATGAGCCATTCAAATATTAATATATATATATATATATATATATATATGCGCGAACCTTTTGAAATGTCGAATAAACAGATACGTTGGAAAATTTGTTAATAAATTGTTACGGCTTTCAGAAAATTTTTTAAATATTTCCACTGAGCACTCAAAATCTAACTTATCATATGCAGTATGCATTATTATCGAATAATATATTATAATTGTGACTATATTGATAGTACAATATCATCGGCAGAAATCAAACAAAAATAATCTTTTTATGCGTATATACAAACATTCTCGTACAGTGATGAAATTATAGTGAGTTAAAAATGTTCAACGTTTGACACGGACAATACAAATAATAATAATTTTGCAGAAGTTCTGTAAAGTATCTACTATAACGGTTCTAAATCATCCACTTGAAAAAAAAAATTGTTTAAACTAATTTTGTTTAAACTAATTTTGAATTTATAATATAGTGGTTATGGAAAAAAACTTGTTAAAATGTTAAAAACTTTGTAAAGTGTTAGGTTACAAACGAGTTGTATTTAATATATTATCTATACCTAACTTTCATTTTACTTCAGCATTTAGTACTTCAGCAAATGAGTCAATGAAATCTTCACGGTTAAGTTCCTTCTTCTTTCTACCCATGACGACGTTTGAATCAATTTGACTTTTGAGTAATTTATCACCCACTGCGATAGCTACAAAAACGACCATCCGGTCGGTATCCAAGCGAATACTAATACTATGACAAAATTCTAATTAAAAATTTGGCAATGATTCAATATTAATGACCAGTCTCGAGAATACGTACAAGGGGTAATCGGGGAGTTATATTTATTCTTATCAACATCACTGTTTTTCAAATTGAACTGTAAGCATAATCGAAAAATTACTATAGGTATTTAATAAATTATTGTCGGATGACGAGCGTCCGGATTTATCGACAAATCGATTACTTAATAAAGAACTTAATAAACTTAACTACTTAATTACTTAATAAAGTCGTTTTACGCGTAGAATTGCTACGAATTGGTTATAAAACGTGTACCGTATGTTCGCAGACTACTTGAATTCAAAAATTTTCCACCATACGTAGTATCTATTTTATATCTGGATCAAATGTACGTACAAAAAAATAATACAAAAAATATGTGTAAAAATAATACAAAAAAAAAAACAATTCTTTCCAAATTTAGCTATAAGTATACTTCTGAGTACCTACAAACCATGTGACGGAGGTATTCTTTCTTTACCACATAAAGGGACAAATTATATTTGTGTTCATTATGATGAAAGTTTGAATTGATTGAAAAATTATTAGAACATATTATGAATTTTTAAATTAGGGTGTACTCACAATTAACGAATTCACTTCTCAAAAACTTCGGAGTGATATCAGTTAGTTAGTTTTTTTTTTTTAAAAGTGTTTTATATTAATTAACAAGATATTTTATGTATTTATCAAGACATAATATATTATAAATGTTTTGCTATAATAGTTAATTATGTACATTAAAATTATGGATTAATACAAAAAAAAAAAGGACTTACTTCATACCTTGGATATTCTTCGCTCATATCGAGTGTGATAATCTCATTGGTATATTCAATTTTAAAGAAACAACAAATAATTTCTTCAATAAGACGATTCTGAGTGGAGCTTTCAGATAATTCAAGACAATTTTATTTAAAAATTATAAAGTTTGTTATTAGACGAAAAAACTTATTTTTTACTTGATTAGTTTTATATTTCACTATTAACTAAGAAAAATAAAAATAAAATTTTTATGAGAAAAAAAAGTGTTTGGAAAAATTTTCAATTTTTTTTTTTTCATTTGTAAAATTTCTCGCGCAAAATAATTCTCATATTATGATCTAAGCATCTATATTTAAATTTTCATAAATTTTGGATTAAAAAAATATATTTTTTGAGTTTTTTTTTTTTTTTTGTCAAATATTGGAAGTTCCCACAAATTTCGAGAAAAAAATTGAGAATTTCGAAAAATAACTTCTCAAAAGTACCATCTAGATGTCAAGTGCGATTCTAAAAGTTGCTGGTTGAGAATTTAGGAAAAGTACAAGTATACAAGAAAATGTGTACACATAAAAAAGAAGAAGAAAAAACACATAGTAAAAACACTAGCTTCTTCGTGCTACTCAGAATCTTAAAAGGATAGTAATTGAATACTTAAATAATATAACTGAATGAGAGAGAAACGAGGTGATGGAGTGGCGCAAAATGTTTTGTGAAAAATAAATAAATGTGGTCCCTGCGTAAAGCACCTACTTCTAAGAACTCTCCTGCAGCCTACGCAATACGGTTTTAAATCTACGGATCAAAGTGTAATTAATATTTATCGACATTTCGGTGGGAGTACAATAATTAATACTGTTATGACGTTTTTCGTAGGCTCAACCATGTGTTTATTTAATTTATTAGAGTATAATATTATATACAAATGTATACGGCTGAGAACGTTGTCGATTGATGTTTTAATATAAATACGATTTTATGTATTATTTTTATCTACTGTTATTCAATACGTATCGACGAACAAACAAAAAGAAAATAATAATAATAATAATAATAATAACAAATAAATAAAATAGAATCGTCAGAAACTGTTTAGATTAAAAAACGTAAGCACATCGAGTGAAAGAAAAAAAAAAAAACATTTTCCCTTCCGTGATGGCGGCATGGCGTTAAAGTAAATTTATCTTCTTATATATTAGATTCTGTACGACAGATTGAATGGTTATTGGAATTATAATGGTAATACAATAAAAGGGTTTCATGATTATTATTATTATTATTATTATTCGCATAACGGTGTATACAGTTTTTAAGGGGTCGCGCAGGAAGGATTGTTCAAAAAATTTTATTATGAGCTACGAACATGGATTGGACATTTTACGCGCCGATGGTACTTTAAAGATCACATCGGGTTTAGAACTTCTGTAACAGTTATCTAAAAAATACGTTCGTTTCGCCGTTTCAGATTCTGAACGAAGTAAGGAAGCTAGTGTTTTTGCAATGATGTTTATTTATTTTTTCTGTGTACAACTTTTCGTATGGAAATACTTGTCCAAATGTTTTGATCAGTAACTTACTGAAACCGGATTCGCCTCTAGATGGTACTTTAAAGAGGTCATTTTTTGAATTTCTCAATTCTTAAATTTTCTTTTTTTTTGGAAAAAACTACCCGAAATTTGACAAAAACGATACCATCAATACCGTCAATATAAAATAGGTGTGCAGCAGGTAGTAAAATATATTTAAAATCAATGAATGAAAAAATAGTAGTAAAACTATGATAATCCAGAAACAATTAAGTAGTATAATATTTCTGCATGAAATGGGTAAATTTTTAGTTATTTACTTTTACTCAAACAAAAATGAAACACCGTAAATTCACTACCGTGAGATTAAATAATCACTGAACTGAATTGAATAGTTGGTAATCCGAGTACAGTTCAAATATAATATTTAGTTAAAAATAGTTGAAACGTGATTGAAATTCAGTTAATTTTGAAAAGGTCACGTACCTGTTTGTTCTAAAGCTTGAAATATATCTACAAACACGTTATAAAAAAAAATAACAATGCATACTGTCAATTATAACCAAATTTTAGTAATTTCAATACAGACACCATATTTTTGTCATATATTATGTAACAAATCTGAGTACGGATAAAATATTGATCAGAGATTTTTATATAATTCGTATGACATGATTATACTAAACTGAAATAATAATCGTCTAAAAATTCTCGAGAGGGGTTGACCATCCATCCTCTCAATAACAACTCCGAAATATGAAAATAGTATATTCAATTCGAACTCAAGAAAAAATAATATTTAAATACAGATTTAGGTAACAGATTATATTATTCGTTGTGAATAAATCATTGACAACAGTAAAAATGTAATAAAATAAATAATTAAAATGTGACTAAATACATTAAATCAAATACCTGGTAGATTATTTTTTAACTCTCGATTTGGATAATCTTCACAATTTTTATTTAATCTTTCAGCCCAACCGACTACTTTATTACGTACTTATTTCTTGACGTACACGAATTATCTATAGTACTTTGAGCGTTTTTAACTTATTTTTAACTTCCGACATGTATTACTAGCATATTAAACCATTTACATGTTACAGTAAATGATGTAATATAAAAATTTACGATAATAACCAGCTATATAATTATGATAATGCCATGATTAACGCCATCTTCTAAATTATTTTGTCACTATTGTAACACAGTTATCACTTAGGTGTATAAAATACAAATAATATAATTTCATAAATACAATTTATTACCGCTGTTTTGTAAATTTGAAGCAAAACTTTCTTAAAATATTCAATTCTCCTAATCTTCTCATTAACGTACTCAGTCGTGCTTTTTCTAAGTATTTGTTATTTCTTTCTTGTTTGCTAGTAAGTTTTCTTCGATTATTACTTCGAAATTTAATATAATCTAATGTCTGAATGCTATTTAAAATATGTGTAGGTAAATTGTGTTAAAAATTAAAATTATGACTATTTTACGTGTACACAAACGGGAACCAATTCGGTTATACCTAATCAATAAGGCTCGGAAGTTGTTGCATTTGCATGTTTTATGTGAGCAATTAGATTTATTGCTCGGTAAGCTAGAAATTCATTTCACGACACTACGTAATAAATATTAAAAGTTTATAGTGCATATTTTTGCATATTTGGTGATTTTGTAGTTTTAAGAGCATATTTCTTAATTTTACAACTTTTTAGAGCATATTTGATGATAAAATTTGAAATTTGTTAGTTAAAAAAACAAAATTAATTCATTTTTAGAGTTTTCATTAGATATTAAATGTATTATTGTACTTACTCCGTGTTTCAAATCCATTTTTATGAACGTTAGAAATAATATGAGAAATAATGTACTTAGTTTTTCAAAATATAAAAATTTACTTATGGTTAATAATTTACGATCCTTTAATTTTGAAAATAATTTTAAAAATATTTAGTGGTTCAATGTAACAATTTTTAAGGTAATAACAAAGTTATATTTAAATAAATTAAATTAAAATACATTTAATTAGGTACTTAATGATTTTTTTTTATTTTTATTTGGGTTTTACAAATATACCTATATATTAAACGTTTTTCAACCAATTATTTAATTTTGTATATTTATTTCTGGAAATTTAAGTTGATTTTACATTTTTATCATGCTCTTTTGAGATTATCTACGAAGCTTCATTTAATCCACCTACTTAAGAGTATTTAGTATGGGCATTGATTAATAAAATACTTGTAATTATGAAAATTTTGTTTGATAAAAAAAAAAAAAAAAAAGTGCATATTTTTAGAGCATAATTATTGTACTTTTTCAAGCGCATAAGTGCATGCATATATAGTATTTTTTTAAGAGCATTAAGTTCCGAGCCCTAATAATAAAATACCTTTTTATTATTAGGAACCAATTCAGTGACTCCCATATTATGTTCCAGAAACAAACAGATGTTCTCGAGTAATTTCCAAATAGTGATCAAAATGCTCTCGGGACATAGAATAGGACTTGGAATAGTGATAAGCGGCGACCATTGTACTTTATTGTTAAATAGCTTTCGAAGTTTTCATTTCGTCCGCGTCACAATTTATTGGCGATATTATTAAGACATTTTTGTTCTACGACATGTTGGTACTTACACTCGGCCGCCACATCGGTCGTTTCGGGGGCACAATACAATAACAATAAAATTATTTGTAAAATACGTACGCGATATATTTTATGTCTGCGATATATCCGACGATGAAAACGGTTACGTATAGATAGAGCGGAGAGACTACGCGAACACGTGTGGCGGAGCCTTAAAAAACAATAATAAGCGTTATAAATAAAATCGGGTGTGGTGAGAAAAAGAAAAAGAAAAAAAAAATACGGCCGGAATAGTGTACGATCGTAAACAAGAGAACCGAATGCGAGACAGTATTCGGATCCGGACGATGCCGCGTAATATTACGTAATATTATTCGACCGACTGTATTCGATGTATCTGGACGGCTAAAAACCCTGCTGCACGGTATTTTACAACTCAGTTATCTAGAAACGTTCACCTATAATAGGGCGAGCCGTGATGACAAAGCCCCTACACTCGTCTCCTCTACCCGTTTTTTTTTTTTTTTAACGCCACGTGAGCGCATCCTCGATTTAATCAATAATTTATCTGAATTTTTATTAGACTCGATAATATTAAAAAATATATTACGTTGTATTTGTCGATAAATGACATCAGATAATAAAGTTTTTTTATTTTAATTTTGTATATAGGAAAAATGTATAGGTAATATTTATTATTTATCATTAATGAAAAAATGTATAAAAATATGTTGTACAAACATATAAAAAAGCAGTAATCTGAACCAGTAATAAATAATGAACACAAATATATAACTTTTAAAACCAGTTTGTTTCTAAAAATTTTAATCAAAAAAGTTTATTTTCTACTTTTTTTTTTGGAAATTTGAGTCTTATAACCGAAGTGGCATTACAGCATACGATTTTGATTCTAATAAGTGAGTGAACCTTTTACTCGTGAATGTTTTAAGCGGCATCCAATATAGTTTAAAAGTTCAGGCCTATCCCATAAATACGAAGCTTTAATTGTACCTACCTTTGTCAAGACGATTGAGTATATGTTCGGCAACGAAAATAATTTGTATTTCTATGTCTCGTGTAAGAATTTACATTCACTCCTTTGACCAAGCCACTTCCCCCCCCCCAAATTGTTAAAAATGTTCTAGATAATGTATGATAGTACTCGCGTCTCGAACACATTTCAAATAATGATTTATTTTTAATTAGGTATTGCATAATTATTGTTTGACGTTTTAATTTTTTTCCATTTTCAAACTTGAATTTTGAATTTACAATTGACACCAAAATTAATATACTTTTAGTGAAAAACATTTTCTTCCTACTTTAAAATTTAATGTTATAACATTCAATGCTTCTCTGTGGGTTTCGAATATTTTTAAGATATTCAAACCTTTTGACATTTATATGTACATTGTACGGTGAGAACTGCTGAGAGTGCTGTGAAAGTTAATAATTTGGTTGTGAGAAAAATGCATGTGTTTTTCATAAAAAACAGGATGTCCACCAAAGTGTTTATCATTACGGTTTAATTCTGTACAGTTCATAAATTAGATTTTTTTGTTCTATGTTAAATTTAAAACTCTTATGGAACCACACATTTAAGTAAACTATTTTGTTTTCTAGTTTTTAAGTAAAGAAATTTTATTTTCTTCTTATTGACACTCAATACTTTTATACTTATTATTTTGAAAGAAGTTATTATTCTAAAAGTGTAGACATTAAAATTTTTATTTTTCGATAAATAAGTTTAGTACAGCAGAGTAATAGCAATACATTTTTGCTTTCACACTCCAATACTCTAAAGTTTAGAGTCTAAACTTAAAAATATTAATAACTTTTAGATTGTTGGTCAAAACAGAATTAATAATTTATGCATAAAAACTTTCAAAAGCAATATTTTCTTTCAGAATATCATATTACGTAAAATGAGTGCTGTCCAATAACTAAAACACGAAGTAATGTAAACTAAAGTAAAGTAAAGCAAAGTAAAGTAAAGTAAATTAAAGCAAAATAAAGTAAAGTAAAACAATGATAAGTAAAGTATAGACAAGAAAGCCGGATATACTTCGCAGTACAGGTATTCTTCGCTTTTCAGGTTAGATACTCTTGGTGGATGTGTAGAATATATGAATTATTTCTTCAATGAACCTATTCTGAACGACGGAAGTTTATAATATAAAGAACAATAATAGTCGTAATTTTCAACACACCCACCAAGAGAGTATCTGACCCGAAGAGTGAATAATTATGTCCGGCTTTCTTGTACGTATATTATTAACTTTACTTTTTTTTTTTTTATCTAATGAATAAAGAAAGGAGTAAAAATTGAATGAAAAAAAAAGTGTTAAAAAAAAAGGTTCAAATTTTTTTTTTAGAATTTTCAAAAATTTTCTCGTGCCAAAATATTTCTCATATTATTATCTATTCATGTTTGAATTTTCATGATGTTTGGATCAAAAAATCATAGTTTCCGAGTATTTTTTTGTCGAATTTTCGGTAGTTATTCCTCAACAAAAAAAAAAATGAGGAATTGAGAAATTCGAAAAATGGCTTCTTTAAAGTATCGACTAGGGGAAAGTTAGGTATCAAAAAGTTGCAGTTCGAGAATTTTGAAAAAAACATTTCCACACGAAAAAGCTCTTGGAGAAAAAAATAAACATCGTTATAAATTTTAAAATATATCACGGATAAAAATAACAAAAAAATAATAGTTTTGTTTCCAAATTACGTAGTATAATTAATAGTACATGAATTTATGCATTATATAGGGTTCAATCGCAATAAGAAAATCTTTGTGAAATACAATGTATATTTTAATGTAATTGTTATTGTTGATGTGAAGGCTTCATAAATTTGCAATAAGTAATTTTCACTTAATTGGTATTGCGGCGTGCGAAACGTTGGAAACTCACTCGTACAATGACGCTTTATGTTGTACGACAATTATTATTATTAATACACAGTATAGATCCACACCACACGTGTATCATTAACGCGTTTAGTGTAGTGATTACCATTTTAAGTCCTTCTGTATAATATTTATATGACCTAATACCAGCGTTACCGTAAGAATGCATAATATTACAAAATGTAATGTATTCAGAATGTTCACCCTATTATTATTTGAATCATTTTGCACGCGTAATTCAAAGCACAATACAATATCTTCTTTAAGAAATAATTCATTTTTGTTTATTTTTTATTTTTTTTTTTTTAGATCCTGATCTAAATTCAGTTTATGTTAATATGTTTTATTTTTATTTTCTATTTCTTTTATGTGTACACGTTTTTGTATTGAAATGCCCTTCGACTATAAACTTTTTGAATCAGAATTTTGCTCTGGATGGTATTTTTAAGATGTCCTTTTTCAAAATACTCACCTACTTCACTTGGCAACTGCCAAAACTCCTATCAAACTTTTTTTGATCTAAACTTTATGCAAATCTAAATATTTTTAATACCTATGCGATTATTTTTTTTATAATTTTATTCTGTTCTCTCACTGTTTTCAGTTAATAGTGGGATCTAAAACAGACAGAATATTATTATTATTATTTTGTAATAATAATACATTTTATAATTTTTAAGTAAAATAATTGTTTTATATAAACTGATGCTGAATCGTTTTATTGAAGAACGACATTCACTTCAAAAAACTTTTTTGC
>JAIPRM010007907.1:0-16563 GCA_025469315.1 Stegophylla sp. TES_Ste_2020 | reverse complement strand
AAAAAAAATAAATAAATAAACATCATTGTAAAAACACTAGCTTCTTCACTTCGCTCAGAATCTAAAAATATATTAATATTACGCTGAATCGCGTTTGCATACGTTTTATTTTAATATTTACCGTGTACGATATTATTATTATAATATGTGATCGATGGACTAGATGACTCTACGGACGACCCTGACGATGCAGAAAATCGTTGGAGAAGAGGAGCACGCGGCGCCGTGCAGAGGGTAAGAAGAAAGTCCAGAGTGCAAAAACAGCACAGCTATGACGATGACATAAAGCCCGGCGTGGGCCAAGGAGGACAGGGTGCACCTTCGACGCTGGCCGCCGAGGGTCAAGGTAATATTTTCTTGGTTGTCTTAATAAATTCTTGACCGTTATGAAAATGGCACCCGTTCATCAAACAGGTGTGTTTTTTTTTTTTTTTTTTTTCAACACGTTAACATTATATTTTGAATGTCGCTGGTAACGCTATAGTACAGTGTTTCCCAAAGTAGGCGATATCGACAACGACTAATTCAATGTGAATTTTCATTTCTCAGTCACATCATCGTAATGTTGTACGAATTAATAAATATGTGTGTAATTAAATTAATTTGTCATTACATGCTTATAAGTATGTACTCATATATATATATATATATATGTATCGTACTTAATAACAAATAAACATTTTATATGATTTTATTACTTTTTATCTGACCGGTATTATAATACCGAAGCTGATAGCTTTGTTTGGTCTCAAAAATATATAAACCAAAAAAAAAAAAGGCAATTAAAAAATAATAATATATAATAAATTTGAGGAGTAGGGGCACGGTGGGAGATTTTTTTAACGCTTAATGGGGCGTTGCGTAAAAAAAGTTTGAGAAACACTGCTTATCAAAAATTTTCATAGCATTTGCCTTTCTGTTTACTACTTATCTCTTCTATGATTATATTTGTGTTTTTTAAATGGAAAAGTATTTTGCACACCCATAGAATATATTGCGAAAACCCTATGTCTAGAGAGATTGTAATATGATTGTAATTGAATATTATTATTCATTGTGTGATAACGTTTTAATACACTTTAAATATACATATATATTATCGCACGTATATAATATATAAATGCAAAATCATAATATGCATGTGCACCGCTTTAGATGAATATTTTAGTAGAAAACGAATAATTAAAATATGTGTTTAAACTCAATTTAAAATCAAAATAAGTGATTGATAGTTAAATATTGGTAAGAGTGATGTTGATAAAATAAATTCCTTTTAGTATAGTAATATTATCTGTTACACGTAGTACAATATTGACAATATTTTTTTTTTTTATTGTTACTTGTTGAGTAATTCTAGAATATTCATTCTATATCAAGTCTGTAACTGAATACAATTTCGGGGGGAGGGGGAGGTCCAAAAAGATAAACTTTTTTTTTTTGCTAGTTAAATTAAATTATTTTCATCTGGTTGTAAACAATTTTATCAAATTTCAGGGATAATGGGGATTGTGGTCTTCCTCTACCCACAATTACGGTTTTGTTCCAAATGCTGCACTCGATAAAATTGTAACTTGTTCAACGTGACCCATATATTATATTTTTTTTAATTAATTAATCTTTATTTGGGTTAATTCTGTGTTATACGTGTTCTTCTATATGTACGTTTAATTTACACTAAAGTATGGTAAAATATTTTTTAAATTGATACCAACAAATTAAACTGCTTTAATCGTCTACCGCAGTGGTTCCCAAAGTGTGTTGCGCATGACTTAGGGGTTCCGCGAGTGAGATTTACAATTCAATCGTAATTTTCGGCTAAAACTTAGGTCAAATTGTTGAAAATATTAAAAATACTTTGAGTACTCGTCCAAACTCCAGAATTCAGCTTTCAAATGTTATAACATTAATCTAATTTTAAAATTATTTTAAGTAAAACCATTAAAGATTTCATTTTTCATGTATTATGTTTGAAACGTGAAAATTGATATTAGCCTAACAAAAATTGTTTGAAATAAAGCATTTTAACTTCGGTATATTTTTTCTAGTTAAAACATAACCAAATGTAAAAGTATCATGTAAGCAGTTTGATATAAATTTATTATTACAGTCTCTTAAAACTAAGGCTGTGAATTAAACTCAGTAAAAAACTTTGAAAATTCATTAAAACTCAAAATATACCCGAAAATGTAGTAAAAAATTCACTTAATTTTTTTTTTTTTTTTAATTCACCGAAAATCAAAATTTTTAGAATTTAAGAAATTGTTATCTTTTGAATAAGAACATTTATACTTTAAGTTTTTAGTTTATATTGATTTTACATTTATAAAAAATATTCATTTTATTTAAGTAATGTGTGAAAGATAATTAAAATTATTTATATTAAATTCAAATTAATTTTGGATCTATAGGGTTAATGCGATTGACTTGTTTCAAAGAGTATACATTAATAATAATAATGGTTTATAATGGGAACAAGAAAAAAAACGAAATAAATTAAAATGCTTTTATGCTTTGATATGCAAATTCACGTCTAGGCGCGTCGTTTATTCGCGAACTGATTCATGCGAAAAATTGAATGTAAACATTTTTGAAGCGAGTAAAGGATTTTAAATTTTAAACCGTTCAGTAGACCGGCGGAGTCAAAATGCTTTCTATCAGACGATGCATTATGCAATAATTATACTTTGAGCGATTCATCGTTCATTTAACCCTCGCAGTTAAATTGATAATTAAATATAGTGCGTTTTGTTTAATCGAATAGGTTGCATGAAATAAATATAATATAATCTATTATTATGTAGGCTCGCGCGCTGTCCGTTTAAATTAAAAACGATTTATTTCAAACTTTGTTTCACTCGTGATTTTTTTTTTACAATATGACCTCGTTCAATATAGTGTTTCTGTTTTAAGAATACTTATTAACACGTATAAAACATATCTGTACTCTAAGAACAATATAGGTCATTTATAGAATTCAATGATTTTTTTTATTTACGTATGACAGTAATTTTTAAACGAGAACAATTGCAGGTTTATTCCAATAAAAATAAATCTAATACATATCAAGTTTCTATATTGGAGAAATAATTTCAAAAATAAAATTCAAAAATTTATTCTGTATGCGATTCAGTTATTGAAATTTCCAAGATGGCTGATTTTTTATCACATTTTTTCAGACAAATTGAGAAAAAATTATTAGAATTTGGTGATAATTCACTAATTTGTTACAGTTTATTAAGTTGTTGATTTCTTTAGTTTAATACATACAAATTTTTCTGCTCAAAACAAAAACAAATCATAATTGTTAAAACCACGGTTATATATATACTAATAGAAAACCGTGGTTAAATCGATAGCGATTGTTATGCTAAAAATAAATTAAATATTAAAAATATAATTGGGAAAAAACTAATTTTCAATTAAATTAACTTATTTTAAGTTGTACTAAAAGTTCCACAAATGAGTACATACATTTTTAGATTCTGAACGAAGTGAAGAAGCTAGTGTTTTTACAATGATGTTTTTTTTTTTTTTTTAATTTTTTTTTTTTCTGTGTACAATTTTTTTGTATAGAAATACTTGTCCAAAAGTTTCGATCACGCTATTATCATTGCTATTGAAAAATTCACATTATAATCGAAATTGATTGAAAAAATACAATTCGGACACGTTTTTAACAGGCATAACCTACGCTATTACTCTCACAAAATCAAACTCGTCCAGTTCCGATTTCTATCTAATTTTACCCGATTTTTGTATTTATTTTTAAACTTGTGTGATAAAATATAATGATACAGTTGTCTTGAAAATTTCGAAAACTAAATCGCATGACATTTTTATTTATTTTATAATTTTAAATTGAAAATAAAAAACTTAATGACTCGATGAACAAAAAAAAAAAAAAAGACATTTATACCAATAGATTTATCTTTGAAATATTGGCATAATATGCTGGACTGGTGAAACAGACTCTAATGAAAACACTTTATACTAGACAACTTAATTTTTTTTCACGTCCACCGTCTCGTTTAAAATTATCTGCTATTGGCGGGTAATAGTCGAGTTCGAAATGTCTTTGAAAGGAATGCTCCGATTAATTAACAATGTTCACGTTAAAAAATATAAATATTTCTTACATGAATATTAAAATATATGCCCAGGTGAAATACCGCGAATAACAGATTTCTGATAAAAACGGAGTTGTCCGGTATTCGCATTGATCCCCCCCCCATCGGCAATCGGTGTGACATTATGATGACTAGGACTAGGAATTTATAGCTCTAAAAAAACTTAATATATGCATGCATTTATGGTCTAAAAATGTACCAAATATGCTATAAAATTTACGAAATATGCTCTAAAAATATGCAAAAATAATCTCTTAAAAAACATAAATTTTACTGTAAAAACTCAAAATATTTAAAAATTGTACAGTATAATATATTTTAATACGTATTATTAATTCTTCTTTTATTGTTTATGAAATTTCTTTTCTCTTTTTTTAATCTTTATTCTTTTGAAGTTTACATTTAAACAATTAAAAATATCAAATAATATTCAATCTCTTCAGGTATTCAGTAAAAAATTTTCCAATATCAAGAAAACTCAAATTGAATATTGAAAAATATAACCGAAGTATGCACTTATATTGAAAAAAGAGCTAAATATGAAAAATATGGAAATTAAAGAGAACTCCTGGTGTTATATGAAACGCATTTCCACATCGCTTGGCTATGTTTTTTGAATGATTTTTGAAAAACTTGCTAACCAGTCCCTAGCCCTAGTGATGATGATCATATTTTGTTTGACGACATTGTTCTTTTACGTTTACAGCTCAACTGCCGAGACGAGCGTCGGCGTACGACGTGTATCAAAACCGCGTGGACCAGGGCGGCGCGTCACCGGGGATTCGGAGGCCTAGTTTCCGCACGCAGCAAGACGACGACAACAGCGGCGGTTTGCAGCAAAAAGGTAACGCGCTCGCCCGGAACTGTCCCCGTAGTTCCGGTGTTATTGTATTTCAAACGATTCGTTGTCGTCGCTGTCGACGCGTGTAAAAGCAGAACAAAGTATATACAATATGATATAATGGAGTGGGCTGCACCGACGACAACGTGATTATTGTGTGTGTGTGTGTGAAGTTCTATGCAAATTCTGTACAGATAATAAACCCCGTGGCTTTTACGATTCACGCGTCTAAAACATGCCAGACCCTTCTCACCGCACCGCCATCACCGCAATCACTATTAATAATAATACCAGGATTTCCGATATAATCATATGTGCGCGTCAGGCAGGCGCGGGGATACTAAGGAATGGCGTCCAATATAGACGCCCTCGAAATGCAAATTCGAGTCACATCATTTAGACACACAGTTTTAGACAGATCAAATCGTTAAGAGAGTATAGAGGAATTATTATGTACTATTCACATGGGTATTATCAGATTAAGAGAAAAAATTCAACGGTATAAAGTTTATTCCTTGTTGAAATTATTACCCTTAGAAATAAATAATGCAAATTATTTTAAACCTCGGGGAGGGGATAAAATCAAGAATTCAAATATAGGCCACCAAAGTTGAACTTTATATTTAAATCTGATTTTGAAACCGGATTTCCCTCTAGGTTGTACTTTAGAGAGGTCATTTTTTTAATTTCTCAATTCTTCAATTCTTCTTCTTTTTTTTTTTTATTGTAAAAATCTACCCAAAATTTGACTAAAACGACTCGGATACCATCATTTTTTGGTCCGAATTTTATGTAAATTTAAACATAGGTAGAAAATCATATAAGAAAGATTTTGGCGCAAGAAAATTTTTAATTTTATATTATTAACTTCCCTCGTTCAGAATCGTTTTATTGAAAAAATGATTTATCGTTTTTTTAAAATTCAATACACCCGTCAAGAGAATCCCATCCGTCGTGCGAAGAACACCCATAGTGCAAATTATGTCCGGCTTTTTTTCTAATGAGACCCTAAGCAGTTTGAGTTATTGCATGTTTATGTGGTGAACAAGGAAGGTCGTGTAGAGTATGCCAACTACATACGATTTTTGTTGAAAATTATAACAATTTTATATACAAAGTGAAAATATTTCGTACCATGGGTACTCTTTGCTCCTCGAGTGAGACTTGGTGGATGTGTTAAATTTTAAAAAAATGATTAGTAATTTCTTCATTAGTGTGATTCTCAACGGAGTTTCAGTTTATACAAGATAATAATTTTACTTAAATATTATACAGTTTATTATATTGATGATGATTTGCTTAAAAACCATAAAATATGTGCTTTAAAATTCTTCGAAAAAATCTAAATTATGGACAATATATAATGTATTATGCTATTAAAGTTGAAAAAAATATGCTCTAAACCGTTTCTAATAAACAACTTGTTACACATCAATCACAATTCGGAAAAAAATCACAATTAAATTTATTTAAAATTAAAAATGTTTTACTCTTTCACGTATTTGCATTTGAAATTTGTTCCAATAAATATTAAAAAAAAAAAAAAGTACTAAAAAGTGATTAATATATTTTCCACTAGTATTAGAGAATTTCTTGGGAATATTTTCATCTATCGACAACGAACCACTAGGTAAATGAATAATTTTGTTATGTTCGTCGATCCTTACATAATATGATCTATAATTTTCTTTCGCATGGTATATAATAGTGATTCCCGTATTAAATAAGTAGCAAATAATACCATAGTAATTAGATAAATTACAGAAAAAATACAAGAACCTTAAAATATGCAGTGAAACTTCTATTTTTGAATTTTTTTTAGTATAAAACAAATGTATGTAAAAACAAATAAAAAATTATATGATTCTTTAGCCTTAGATATAATATAACATGTAACCCGCATTTCCCAAGAATCATGTCACTGTAATTATTATTATTATTATTATTATTATATTCATTATCAAATCATTTTACAAATTAGAAATATAATTTTTCGAAATATAAATATTAAAATAATGAACTTAAACCGAAATAACATTGATCGAAAAATGCCACATTACAATTAAATACCTGTGTAAAAATCAAAAGTTATGGTTGGGATTTTTGGGTGGTGCTAAAGTCCTTCTTGCACCCTCCCCCCCTATTTGTGCCCATGAAGCCCATGTAATATGTATAACATGATAATATTAATCTTTCAATTTTATTTATTTATTTTATTGTGATTGAAACATACGTTCCCATAAGAAATTGATTATTTTTATTATAAGAAATAAAAATAAGAATGTATAAACTTTTCTTTATTAGAACTTTACTATTAAAAATTTATTTCAACACAAACAATATATTCTTTATGTTATCGTAAACCAGTCGTGTTAATGACCTTATAAAAATTACGTTTAGAAACTGTGGGACCCCTATTGCCATTAAAGTCCTGATTTATTTTTAGATAAAATTTTCAAATCCTTCAATATACGTATCTATTATTTTATTTTCAAGAAGTATTTTTGTTGTTATAACTTAAAAAGAAAGTGTTAAAATTATTTTTAGGCCTTCGTATTGAATAAAATCATATAGTGAGACTGTTATTTTATAATTTGTACCAAAAATGAAAATGAAAAATACTTATAAACATTTGTATTTTATTATTGTATTTTATCGATGGACAGTGAATGTACTAGGCACTTAAAGGACATTCAGAAGGACACAATGTTCACCCTATCTGTACTAATAGCTAAAATTAGTATTGAAAATAAACCTTATTGCTATTTTTTTTTCTAATGTTATAAATATATATATATATTTTTTTTTTCATTATCCTTCTGTCCAGTAATTCATACAACAGTGGTGCCAAAACGGTGAAAATGATTTCGTATATAAAATATTATGAGGATTCTGCATACAATTGATCGATGACAATATATTTTTATTGCCATGAAAATAATATATAATTTTTTTTTTTGAAATCATTTTATAACAATAGAAATGTAAAAAAAAGAAAAAGACACTCAGAATCTATAATAAATATTCTTATTTGTTATACTCATTAGGAATATCATATGGATTACCACGTTTTTCCTATCCCGTATGTTAATACAAATACGGGTTGTCCTAGTACGATTTGAAAAATGCAATAATCTTTGTCCTATTAATCATTAATACATTTATTTTTTTTGAAAATTTTTATTGCGTGTTTACCTTAACCGATTACTATTGGACAACAGTTTAATGGAGGGGCCAAGATAACACAATAAATGATTATGGTTATTAATTGAGCTTTGTTCTGTAATTATAATTAATATATTAAGTTTATCAGACAAATAAAAAACATTTCTAAGAATAAGGGGTTCAATCACTAACACCCGTCTGAAATACGGCCATGCCAAATTAAGTACTTATTTGACGTACCACTTTATTTAATGCAACTTTGGAGTTCGAATGTCCATACACATGTTAACATTGATAACAATATTATTTTTCGGGAAAACCTTATTACGAAAACACAGTCGAATGAGATACGCGCTTTATTAACAGAATAATCAAGGGTATATTTTACATTATACTTTTCATTAAAACTAACGCACTAAGGTTATTATTTTAATATCTTTCCTCCTAATAAAAATAAAAAAGTCGAGTACAAAAAAAAAAAAATCTACATTACTTTAATTATCAAGTGGAAATTCAAAAGCCAGTGGTTGAACACCGTGTTTGGATTAATCATTAAGCACGCGTATACGTTACATACACATGATTATTCGTTTAATAGGCCCGTAAACCGAGTTGGTAAACTGCTTTTGAACTGTAATTAATTTTACCAAAATTTATGCGTGGAATAGATTGATGAACAATAATTAGGTCAGTAGGGTCGAACTATATATTTTTGTTATTAGTATTATTATTTATTATTATTCTTTTTTTTTTTTTTTTTTTTTTATAGTGACAGAAACACGAGGTACTTTTATATACAGTGAGTGATTTATTAAGCAGACTTTTTTGGACGTAAAAATTGAAAAATTTGAAATTTTTTTGGAGAATGTTTAACTTACTATAAAAACTATGTTTTCCATAACCTGTCTTCATGTAACCATAAGGATGTCCTGTGGTGATACAAAATTTTCTTTCAAATTGCACTCCCTTATTTTAACCATGGAATTTTATTCAAGTCATTTTTCTGTGAATTTTGATGTATTGAAATAAAAATTCGAACGAATAGTTTATATTTTACAACATCTCGAGTTAATCAGGTGTTAGCTGGGGTAAATATGGTAAAATCATAAATTCATAATAATTATGTAATACATTGGTAACTAAAAAATGTGTCCATGAGACTATTATCTTTAATACTAATGAATAACTGAATAATTCAAAAACTATTTGTTCGAATTCCGATTTTAATTTTAATATTATATCAAAATTCACAGAAAAATAACCCGAATAAAATACCGTAGTTGAAATGGAGGGGGGAGTGATGATGACACTTGAAATAAAACGGTTGTATTACCACAGGACATCCTTAAGGTGACAGGTTATGGAGAGTTTTTATAATAACTTGAACATTCCAAAAAAGCAAAAATTTTCCCATCATCAGTCATCACATTATTTTCTAATGCACTACTTGATAAAAAGTCAGAACAGTGAATACTATAACATAACGATTGAAAATAGATACAATTACATATTATTTACAGGTTGTAGTTATAGTATGTATTGTCACAATGAATTTATTGAAAGATTTATTGAATATAATATAATATAAATATTTAAAGTTAATGAATTAACAAACAAAATTTATGTAATTTTTAGGTACTCTTTCTGCCTGATTTGTTACGATCAAAATTATTATTTTTATAAATAAAATAAAGAGGAAGTATAACAATTAATTAATGACTATCGTATACGCTCTCTCCTGTAGGTATAATATACATTGTGTATTAATCGACTTCTGCGTTCATAAATAATTTACCAATTTAAAAATTGTAAGCCATTAGTATTATAATATTTTAAATATTTTTATACTGTATGAAACCTGTAGTTATAATCTCCCGATTTAATACAATTTTAAAATATGTGTGTACTTTTATTATTCGAAAACATACTGTTATTACTTCAATTTAAATTCAACTTCTAAATTTCTCATTATATTTAAACAAAACTAATATCAATATTTTTTCCTGAAAGCAGTTCATTTTAATGTAACTGTAATTATTACATTTTTGCACTTAATTATTGTGTTTATTATTTTAAATCTTCTATCGTTATTTGTTTTCAATTAATTGATGCGGGGACTTAGTAATTATGCGTTGCTTTTCGTAAGTCATAAATTACAGTACTGAGAATCCTAATAAAATCTGAAATATAGATATCGAATGCATTTAACCTCTTACACTATCTTATATATAATTATTTATGTGAAAATAATTTGAAACGCTTTAAATTTATGAAACATTATTATGTTCTTCAGATTACTTTTTTGATACTTTTATTTAAGTTATAATAATAATAATAATAGCATTTTCGTTATCAACAAAGGTTTTTTGTTTCTTTGCAGACAATTTTTAAAAGGCTTTATTTAACAAAAGAGTAGCGTTAAATATTTTAAGTATATATGATGTATATATATACACAAATAGTTTTTCTACAAATGCATATTTGTATATTATATTTTCATTAAAACTTTTTAAATCTATCTGGAAACTATTTCATACCGTACAATGTTGTACGGAACGCTGGCTCGTGTCACAACAGCCTCTAAACAGTTTTAGGTACTCAAACTTTAAGATTTATTATTTTTTCTGTACTTTATAAATTGCTAAGTTATTGTTAACAGGCGATAGAGCTTTTTACAAAACGTAATTTAGTTCGAAAAATAAATTAAAAATAAAACAGTTTAAGGATATTTTAAATTAAAAATAACGAAATCCAAGTGTTTCAGTTACTGTCGATGAAAAAAAAAAAAAAAATAGGTATCCTAAATAAATAATAAACTATATTAGTGATTTCGTCACATTAGGACTATGTAAATGAGAACGAATGAACACATTATATATCAGTGCACTGAGCTTGAAGTATGACTCGTGTAATATATACTAATATACACATATAAATGTTAAAATAAATGGGTAGTTTGATAACAGTTATTGAAAATTTTATTCCGTCGTTAGGTAATTACAACGTTTTTTGCTTTTATCATTTAATGCATGTGCATACCAGTTATCGCTCCCAGTATTTTAGTATTTCATGAGAATAAATCATTTAACTACTCATGACTTTAAAAATATATGTGAATAAATAGAATTTTAACCAAGCGAACCTAAAAGTCTTTAGTCAGTAATGATTGTTTTTTTTATTTTGTGTAGGGAATCTACGAAGCAGAGATCATATTTTGATTCGGAATACTCATATTGATTACCAAAGAAAAATATATTTGTTTAAATGTGATATGCTAAACACATTTTTACATAAAATTGATTATTTTATTTTACAATCACCTTGTTGAGTGATGTGTTTAGCATTTTTTTATGCAATACCTCATAATATCATGACGACTAAAGGTTTCCTAAGCGACTTAACAAGTTAAATATAAATAAATATCAGAATATTTCATAGTTTTCGACGAGCGATAACAGTTAATGTTATTCGATAAATGAAGTTTCATTCAAGCAACATCTTTGTATCTCTAAAATGTTTATTTGTTTTTTTTTATTTTTATTTTTTGATACAAAAATACATATTCCATTCCAGTATTCAAGATTATGTTGCACAGCGTATTTTATATCGTTTGCAATAGGTGTAACGTGTACTGAATCCTAATGAATGTACCGTTTTCGGCTCGCATTATACTTCAACCACGTAGCTGTCCTATTTCAATTTATTTTTGAGCTCACAGAATAAATGAGAAAACAATGGGTTCATTAAATGTTATTAATTGTTTATATATATATTTTTTTTTTGTTAATTTATTTATTTTACACAAAAATCTTGAAACGAATTTAATAACAAAAGTGTTTGCACTAGACACAAAAGGAGGAGGCGATTTACAGGTTTCTCCTGCCCCTAATTAACCCCCGTAAAATTAAATCATATAAGAAAAAAGAAAAAAAAAATTAGTTTACAAAAGCATTTTTCAAGTTTTTGTCAAAGGTCTACTACACACAACAATAATTTATTGTCAATACAGAATTACGATCATGAACTTTTATAATTTACAACCAGTGCCAAGTGAATTGCAGGTTACTGATCAGGTCTCACTCCTGTATTTTCATTTATACAGCGAAAACAAGTTATGTAAGTTAATCCTCGAAAATAATTATTTTTTTATATTGATCGTTTTGTAAAAAAAAAAATATTTAAACTTACATAATCCAATTTTAAGTTGAATAATCGAGTATAATCAATCTATATTGATTTTAATTGCATTTTAATAGTAAAATACTTGGAGTATTTTCAACTTTTTTAAATGATTAAAAGTTTTTTTACAATGATACGTATTTATTTGTTTTCCTTTTTTTTCTGTATACCTACACTTTTTCGTATAGATCTACTTGGCCAAAAGTTTCGATCAGTAACTTTTTGAAATCGGATTTGTTTCTAGTTGGTACTTTAGAGAGGTCATTTTTTGAATTTCTCAATTCTTCAATTTTTCTTTTTGGAAAAAACTACCAAAAATTTGAAAAAAAAAAACTCTGAAACCATCATTTTTTGATCCGAACGTTATGAAAATTTAAACATAGATAGACAATAATATGAGAAACATTTTGGCACAAGAAAATTTTGAAAATGTGAAAAAAAACTTTGGACATTTTTCTAACATTTTTTTTTTCTCATTAATTTTTTTCCTCTTTATTTATTAGATAAAAACAAGTAAATTAAAGTAAAGTATAGACAAGAAAACAGGACATACTTCGTACCACGGATATTCTTCGCTCTTCGGGTCAAATACTTTTTGTGAGTGTGATGAAAATGACGACCATTATTAATTTTTATATTATTGAATTCTTTCGTTCAGAATCGTCCTATTGAAGAAATAATTTATCGTTTCTTTAAAATTCCACAAACCCACAAAGAGTATCTGACCCGAGTAGCGAAGAATATCCGTGGTACGAAGCATGTTCGACTTTCTTGTTTTTACTTTACTTTTTATATTGTGGTGGTAATATTTCGACGGACATAACTTTTGTTTAAAATTACTTTTTTTTTTATTTATCAAATAAAACAACCACATAAAACTCATTTGAACCATTATCCCCGTGTATAGTCTTTATACTAGTTTTAGGTATACTTAGCTGATTGGATTTTTTTTTTTTTTGCTAGGTCATTACACATCATAACTCTTTCCTTCCCGTCCTCGTAATTACACCACTGATTATTTTATATTTGAGCAATGTGAATGAATCTAGAGTTTAACAATGATGCTTAGTCTTTTATAATTTTCTCAAAACACTAATTTCTTATCAAAATGGTGCTCGATACGTTAAGGGTATGTTTACAATAGGGAAGTTTGTTAAAAAAATTTTTGGAGTTAAAATTTTTTTTTCTATTACCAATATTTATTCCAAATACAAGGGAGTGTTATCGAAATTTAAATATAAACGATAAATACCTAGATATAAATGATTTTAATTGTTTTGTCGTACTTTTAATATTTATCCATTATTGTATTAAAAACTTGTAACTTTCAGTCATTATCAACAATAGTTTCGCACAAATTGGATAAAATTATCAAAAATATTTAACTATACATTAGATAAAAATCCGGACATACTTTGCACCACGGATATTCTTCGCTCCTCAGGTCAGATATTCTTGGTGGGTGTGTAGAACTTTAAAGAAACGATTATTCATTTCGTCAATAAGACGATTCAGAACGAAGGAAGTTAATAATATAATGAACAATAATAGTCGTAATTTTCAACACACGCATCAAGAGTATCTGACCTGAAGAGCGAAGAATGTCTGGTTATACTTTATTTTATTTTACTCTTTATCCAATGAATAGAAAAAAGAAAAAAAAAATTAATGAAAAAAAAAGTGTTAGAAAAATTTCCAAATTTTTTTTTTCACATTTAAAAATTTTTTGTGGCAAAATGTTTTTCATTATTATATTGTCTATCTATATTTGAATCCTCATAAAATTTGGATAAAAAATAATAGTTTTCGAATCTTTTTTTCAAATTTTGGGTAGTCCCCCTCCCCCAAAAAAATGAAGAATTGATAAATTTAAAAAATCATCTGTTTAAAATACAAACAATAGGCAAATCCGGTTTCAAAAAGTAGCTGATCGAGACTTTTGACAAGTATAGTTGTATACAAAAAAGTGTTAAAAAGAAAAAATGAACATCATTATAAAAACGCTAACTACTTCACTTCGCTCAGAATTTTAAATATAGAATTTTGGAAATATCTTTGTTTTTTTACATACAAATTTTGATTTTTGTTATGAGCTGAAGTTCATATTATACAAATTTACTGATATATATTTCTAGTGATCTTGAAAAAATATAAAATATGATTTAGTAAATATTTTTTAAGTGTTTAAAAACTGATACTTATCAGTTTTTAAATATCAACTTATCAACTTTACATGTAAAATAACGATTTTTAAGTTAATGAGCTGCCATTTTTATTCTTTAAAGTAAACGGGATAATATTTTCAAAAAAACGAGTCAAATACTAACATTAAGCAAGTTCGGTGGAACTACAAAACTTATTCATATACGTTTGTTTGTGTAAGATTGTTTACTTATGGAGGTGTTATTGCAGTTTATAATTATTATTTTAATTTAGTAGAACTTCTTAACAAGAACAAGAAGACTTCTTAACTACAGCTTATATTCTTGATGTGCACGTGTAATATACATAATATAGAACAATTTTTTTTTAAAGCTGACAAATGAGAGAGTATGAAAACTATTTGAAACAATTTTAGTGAAACTGAAAAACACATAATATGCATTATTACCGCGTAATACGGGAAAATATTTTTTATTTCATTGGAAGGAAATACATGAAAAATAACCACGTTTTATATTGACCTATTATATTATTAGATGTAAATTAGTCCTGTTCTGTAAAAAAAAAAAAAAAAAAAACAATAACAAAACCTTAATTATTTAATAATACATACAGATAATATTTTTATCTATATATAATGAAAACAAAAACTGTGAGTTTTTCTTAAAACTGTATTTTTTATTATTATTTTTTTTTGTGTATAACTTTTCGTATAGAAATACTAGTCCAAAAGTTTCGATCAATAACTTTTTGCAACCGAATTGCCTCTAGATTGTACTTTAGAGAGGTCATTTTTTGAATTTCTCAATTCTTCAATTTTTTTTTTTTTTTTGAAAAAACTACCCAAAATTTGACAAAAACGATTCGGAAACCATCATTTTTTGATCCGAATTTTATGAAAATTTAAGCATTAATAGAAAATCCTATAAAAAATATTTTAGCGCAAGAAAATTTTGAAAACATGAAAAAAAATTTTGGACATTTTTTGAAAATTTTATTTTTTTCTTATATTATTAACTTACTTCGTTCAGAATCGTTTTACTGAAGAAATGATTTATCGTTCTTTAAAATTTAATACGCCCATCAAGAGAATACCACCCGTCGTGCGAAGTATGTCCGGTTTTTTTTTTCTTTTTTCTCATTCTGTGAACACTTTTTCATATAGAAATACTTGTCCGAAAGTTTCAATCAGTATTTCCATAGAACCGGAATCACACCCAGACTTTAAAGAGGTCATTTTTCCAATTTCTCAATACTTTTTCCAAAAACGGGGAAAAACTGTCGATAAATTGACGAAAAACGGCAAAACACGCAATTACCGAAATTTCCGTAAAACTGAAAATTACTTTTTGACTTGTGCCTTCACTGGAAGGTATCTTTAATCCGTCCTTCACGCCTTAGTAATCTATTTCATCAATTTCACTTATTGTTCAAAATTTATGTAACAGATTGTGGAAATATAAATAAAGTAATAAAAAAAAAAAAACTTTTTGACTAACTTCTAAAATAATGCAGCTAGAGACTTGAAATTTTTACCGACCACTAAAAATAGCTACGAAAATATGTCATAAAAATTTCAAATAGATTTGATCAATTTTGAGTTGAGTACGGCATTTTGAAAATTTCGGAAATATCTCATTTTTTGTTAGTTTTTATGTAATAAAATTTTTGATTTTTGATATTAAGTCTTGAAAATTTAATATAATCTCACTGACATTTATGTCCACTTGACCTGAAAACATCTCAAACATTGTCTGTCAACTTTTTTTTTTATACCCGTTTGAAGTTAGAATTTTGACGGATTTCGTTAGTTTTTCATAAAATTACGCACTTTAACGTACATATAAGAAAATTGGCCAAACCGATTGTTTTGAAATTTGGTGCCTAGATAGAGAATTTCATTGCAAATATTTTAGTGCTATTAAATTTCTTACGAACGAATAATTTAACATTTTACAAGGGTTTGATTGAAAAAAAATTGGAGAAAATACAGACAGATATTGGGAAATATCTATATACTAAAATCATTTAATTACTGAAGGTTGATAATGTTTTATTGCATTTCATGAATTTTTTGACGCTGAATGC
>JAIPRM010007906.1:0-16564 GCA_025469315.1 Stegophylla sp. TES_Ste_2020 | reverse complement strand
TAAATTTTCAATTTTACGAAAATGCCGGTAACTGCAAATTTTGCCGTTTTTCGTTAATTTTTCGACATATTTTCACCGCGCTTGGAAAAAGTATTGAGAAATTGGAAAAATGACCTCTTTAAAGTACGATCTGGGTATGATTCCGGTTCTTTAGAGATATTGATCGAAACTTTTGGTCCAGTATTTCTATACGAAAAAGTGTTTTCAGAAAGAGAAAAAAAAATAAATAAATAAACATCATTGTAAAATCATAAGCTTCTTCACTTCGTTCAGAATCTAAAAAACTTAATGATTTTTAAGTAAAGTGTTCTTGAATAAACTTAAGCTTTGCTCAGCATCATTCTATTGAAGGAAGTATTTTTCATTTCTTTAAAACTCAATACACCCCTTAATAGTATACCACTTGAGAAGTGAAATATACTGATGATGTGCAGAGCCGTCCTAGAGATTTTTGGGGCTGGGAGCAAATTAAAACGAAGGCCCTTCAACCATCTTATACTAAAATGAAAACTTACTGAGGTTTATAAAGTTCTTGTAACTGTATTATTCCAAACCATAACCAACCAAGATAATTTAAATTCGTATATTGTATTACTATTTTCTATCACTATTTTGCATTATTATTGTGTATATCAAGACTTTAAAGGGCTCCTAGATATTTTCCAAAAATGGGGCCTGGGGCAAAATAGTCCCGTTGCCCCTCCCTCTGAACGACCCTGATGATGTGAACTGTCCGGCTTTTTTTCTCATTAGCTAATTATTTACTCGTAAAACATAGCAAAATTCACCCTCAGCGAAAATTTTCTGTGCAAGACTATGTTTGGTATAATATATAAAATAGATCAGTTTTCGTTTTGATATCAACTTTTACAATTATATACTTCTTATTAAAGATATCAGAAAAAATGTATCTACAAGGGACCCACTAACAATTAGGCTGGCCTATAATTGTTGTCATAATCATACACTACATTTTTTTTATATTTTAAGCAGAGCGAAAAAAGTTTATGATTTTTATTTTTTTGTCTTTTTCTGTAAACGAGAAGTATAGAAATACTTGTCCAAATGTTTCGATCAGTAACTCTGTAGATCCGAAATCACATTCATATAGTATTAAAAGTCATTTTTTAAATTTCTCAATAAGTTTTTTCAAATCGCGGAAAGTCTATCGAAAAATTGACAACGGTAAAATATGTATTTGGTGTATATATATATATATATATATATAAATATATATATATATATATATATATACCATTGATTAAATATGTATATTTAATCAATGTATATACCAAATAGTCGTATGAGATATGCTTTCAAAGTTCTATCAAAATTATTGTTTGTCCCGTTTTTTACATTTATAATATTATGATCAACTTAGGCCAGAGGTTACCAAACTAGCTATGGGTCGCGACCCGAAAGTCACGATTAAATTTTTGGTGAGTCCCGTAGTTTTTTCCAATTGTGTTTATTTTTTTTTTCGTATAGAAATATTTTCCAAAAGTTTCAACCAGCAACTTTTTAAATAAGAATTTGCCTCTAGATGGCATTTTAGAGTGGTCAAATTATTCGAAATTCTCAATACTTTTGCAAAATTTAAGAAAAGCTATCCTGAATTTGACAAATTTGCAAATATAACTTTATGAAAATGTAAATATTATGGATATTTGAAAAATATTTTTGTGAAATTTTTTTTTTTTCTTGAGCGAAAAACCCTCATCGTACGAATATATCCGATTTTTTATACATACAATTTTTTTTTTTTTTTGTAATGTTCATTTACACGTATTTATATACATATAATATAATTACATGTTTTTTGTAATAATTTAATGAATAATTACAGATGTTTATAGTTATAAAAATTTTAATACAATCTGCTTTTTTTTATTTTTATTTTATTTTTTTTATTCAGTGTCTTTTTTACTATCGTTATTCGACGGAAAAAAAAAATGGACATTTGATTATTATTGTGGGTCGCTAAAATTGAAAATATGTCCAAAATGGGTCGTACTATAAAAATTTTGGGAACCACTGCCCTAACAGGTGCCACATGATTACTGGAAAAGAGTTCTTAATATTTGTTAATGAAAAACTAAATCTAAACGCTTAATTTGTAAGCAAAACTTGACTTAAATTTAGTATTTTTATCCAGTGTTGAGTTTAGATAAGTACTTTTTTTTTACCTAGATAAAGATAGAGACGATTGAACTTCAATTTATCTAGATAAAGATATTTTATAAACATCTTTTATTTAGATAAAAAACAGAAAAAATTTTTTTTTAGTTTCAATATTTTATATTTAAATATTATTACTCAAGTTTATATATTATATTTAGGTTTCAGTGAAATATGTAACGATTTCATATTCTTAATACAATTTAGTGAATAAAAAACATGTTAACATATGATATTTAAGAATAAATTGAAAATAAATTTAATTTTTTGAACTCTTGTAACACACATATATATAGGTACATAGGTAATTAGTTTTCTTTTATCATAATAATAAAAACAATAATTATAATTTATAGTCTTTGCCATACATAAATTTTAATCAAGTTAATATTTGTGTATAAACAAATATATTATTAATATTTAATAATTATATATTTACTTTTATTAGCATAGAAATCATAAAAATAAGTAAAGAACATAACTTACTGAAAAGTCCATAATATCATTGAAATAAAAGTGGGGCATAGACACTGCATTTTATGTTATTTTACCATTGGGTTCAAAATTATTTTTAACATTCCTACAGTTCTTACAAGTAAAATATAAAGGTATCAAAATTAAAACAATCTGATCTTCAATTTTAAATTTAATTCGATTCAGATAAATTTGCACAGAAAAAACTGTGTCTTAGATTATCTCAGATAATTCGAAAGATAATTCATACATTATTTATCTAGATAAAATAAAAGATACATACCTATTCATCTAGATAAATTTATCCAGATAAATCCCAGCGCTGTTTATATCACTACAGACAATATACATTACAGGACTAGCCGAATGAATTAACTATAAGCTTGTATTACAAATTTTTACATTATTTGAGCTTAATTAATAGATATATTTTTTTTTTACGTATTTTACATTAATTATATTTTCTCAAATATATATGTACGTTTTTAGTAGGTGTTCACAATTTTCAAAAAAAAAGGCTAAAGAATTTTATTGTATTTAATACACGTTATGAGGTAATTAAAAAATCATTTGAACGGTTATATTTAATGTAATTACTCTTTGAATACTTTGTATTTATAATATTTTATTTATTTATAATGTCAATTAATACTAATATAGAGACATTATTATTAGCAATTATTGAAATCGAATCGCGTAATCGCAATCAACTTTTATTTAATTCGTGGCTCGAACAAATAGGAAAAACTTGACAATAATTAATTTTTAAAAATATTTATTTATTTTTGTATTCTTTAAAAACTAGGTGAAAACGAAAGGGAGTCGCGATCGACCTATTGGCCACCACCCCCCCCCCATCCCCCGATCTATACGTATGATTCACCGTAAATTAAATCCATGACAAAATCCACGCGGTGTTTGACGGAAATGAGATTTCTAGATTGAAAATTTGTAAACACCAGTTGGCACTTAGGTTTTAATTTTTTTTTTTTTAGACAATACTTCCGTGCACGGTCTATATACAACGAACAGATTTCGGACGACAAAACGAACACTGTGACAATTAAACACAATAATAATAATAATAATAATATGATTATTATCATTGTTATCTCGTCCAGCGTAAGCCGACGACGGTCTGGCGTTATTGTACAACAATATAGTGTATAATATTAATATAATATAATATAATAGGTGAATTAAATTGGTGCCGCGCCCTGGTTTTTGTGTTCGTCGTTGTAATAATAAAAAGATATCGCACCGTGCAGTAGAATAATATACGTATTATTATTATTATTATTATAAACAGTGTACGGATATACAACAGCGGCAGCCATAAGGCCATATTATAATAAAATGTATTATTATAATATAATATTATTATATTGTTATCAACGGCACAAGCGGGGCACCAGACGATGCACGGGGCGGCGAGTCGTCGTCGTTTCTAACGACGTCAATGAATTGAAAAAAAGCGTTTTATTCACACTGCACCGTCGTCGTACACAATTGAATATTTTTACTATTATTATTATTATTATGATTAATATTTTCCAGCGGAAAGCATCGGCGCGACCTGTCTCGCGTTTCAAAAGACGCGCCTCCCCCTGCCCGTGCAGTGTTGTATACGGGGAAGACGTGACGTTTTTCATGCACGAATGCAGTCAGAACTCGGAACCGCTAGGTCGGGTGTCTTTGACGGCAGAAGAGGGGTGATCGGACGAACGTGGAGGTTTTCCTTTTTTTTTTTCTTTATTATTATTATTTTTTCAATCAAGCCGTAGGGGTTTCGCTCCCTCCTTTAATATATATATATATAAATATAATAATATATTCCATATCTTACAGGCGTAAAGCGTAAAACTAAAACGAATCGTATTTATTTATATATAAGCGTAGAAAACTTGACTCCGAGTTCAATTTCTTTCACGGATTTTTGATTTTGAACAGAGCGAAGAAGTCTATGATTTGACATTGATATTTGTTCATTATTATTTTTTTTTTATGCGTACGCATTTTCGTATAGATATAATTGAATCGCTTATTTCAGAAAACCCCTAAATGCACTTTTTCACTTTTTGAGATAATCAATAAAAACTTTGCATGGATTTAAAACAATTTTTTAAAACTCCCAAAAATTACCAAAAGTACTCGACTCCTTACTCTTTCAGATATTAGTGTAATTTCAGCTGAATAACTTACTAAGGAAGTGGGAAAAAATATTTTTGAATTTGCACATATAAAATTTTATTTTTGGCATTTGGAGGGTTTCTGAAATAAACGATTCATTTATTGTCCTAAAGTTTCGACCAGGGATTTTTTAAAAACAAATTCTGCTAAAAATGGTACTTTAAAGAGGTAATTTTTCTAAATTCTCCTTTTTTCAGAGTGTAACACAACATAAAATTGCATTTATTGTTTATTCAGTTGCTTAGGATATTTGATAACAACCGATAAATTTTTCACTTTTAGATAATTTGTTGAATTTATTGACAATAGTCAATAAATGTTTATTATTTAATTTTATCTATTTTTACTCTCTGTTGCAACCACCGCAACGAAAGCTCCACTGACAATTTTGTTATATTGACGAAATGATTTATCGTTTATTTTTACATTTGACACACGAGAGTATCTCCCTACCCCCTCGTTGAGTGGAGAATACCCATGGTGCGACTGAATGTCCAGTTTTTTTAATAACGCACACCCCATGAACCAATACAAGTATAGTGCTGGTAAAGCTTGTTTATACAGTGTTCTGCGGGTGCTTTCACAGGCGCGTCACCAGTCGTCATATTATTTATTTTCATCGACACTTCCTCCCCCCCGTCTCGTTTCAGACGTTATGAATAAACGCTTTGAAATATTTCGCAGGAAAGTGTTTCGAATCCACCCCTCTCTGATCCTTCTCGTCTCCAATGGTGCATTGAACTCGTTCAATGTCCACACGTATGTCGGGACAAGAGCTTTGATGTTCTTCCGCCAGAGTTTTATATATTTTACATGCGGATTTCAATAAGCTGACTGTTCTTAAGGGGTTCGGAATAGGCAATATTGTATGTGTATGCATGCGTGATTGGTATAAACTCGTATAATATTTTCATAATATCACAACGACGACCGTCGTTAGGTCTTAGTATGAGTTTTTGCTGGACACAGGCCTATTGGCTATAGTCACTTATAAAAGGACTGAACGGACAATTATTGTGTTTACAATGTCACTCACACATCGATTTTATATATAAATTTAAAAATAAATAAATACAATATATTATAAAAAGTACATTTGAGTTCAATAAGTAAATACAAAATGCACCGATTGTTTTCGAGTATGTCACATAAAATACAAAATACTAAATACACCTGAAAAAAAAAAAAATTATATTTAATAATGATGTTTGTCCCGATCGTTCTTCGGCTTTGCCTGAAATGGCAACAAAACCATAGCCTGTAAGTTAGTTACTTTTTACCAAAAGAGCGTTATTTCACTTATTTTGCTTGAACGTAAAACTAATATTAATAATTTATATCAATAGGTACCAAAGTACAATGAAATTCCTACCGGATTTAGAATTTAAAATTTATCCAAATTTGATACATACAAAATCGTTATTTTACATGAATATTATCAGTTTCATACAATATTATAACTTTAAATTCTTGTAAATATTATTCATTGTGTCAACTAGTAAAACATTTGACTTAGCGTAGAAAAACCTGCAATATATCTTTTAGTGAAATTTATTATAATTATATTTAGTAAAATATGTGAAGAAAAAACGTTTTTAAGGCTTTATTTTTTTTCATCATTTTTTTTGCCTCTTTTCCGTTAATAATGGAATACAAAACAGGCTCGGAGCAAATTTTATAATTTTTAATTAAAATTATCTTAAATAAATGGAAGGTACTCTCAGGATCGTTTAATTGAAAAAATAATTTATTGTTTGTTTAGAATTCAACACAACGGCCAAAGGATCGAAGAATACCCATGGTGTTAAATATCTTCGACTTAATTGTAAATAATTTTTATGTTAAGAAAAACTACAGAAAATTTTAAAACATAAAATATGGCTTATCAAGGGCATTTTTTTTTTTAATAACATATTTATGATGTTCAGAATGAACATGATATTTTTGTTCGACCGGTTCATCTCAACTCATTATTGTAAATTAAGTAATATAGGACCTAATACTTGTTATTTATCTATATGAAAACTCAATTAAAAATATAATACGGGTTACAATTATGCGAGGGGAGGGGCGTGTTAGCCCCTTAGCTTACCTCTGTGTACGCTAATGCACGACGACGTTTCAGAACGATTTAGCGATTATCTCGCGCTTTGGATGCTGCAACGACAGCGGCTGCATATGGTTTTTGGGCGTTTATTTGAGATAATAGCGGTAATTATTATTATTTTTTTTTTCACCGTTTCTCTCTCTCTCTCTCTCTCTCTCTTTTTCCTCGGCTTCGACACATCTGTTGTGTGTACCTCACACTCGCGCGTTGCAGCAGAAGTGGGCGTTACAATAATACTATACAATATATTATAATGATTCGACTGCTGCAATAATATTCGATTGTACGCTATCGCCGCCGCAGTTCGGTAATAACTAAATCGTTTTCGGCGTTTTTTGTCCTCTCTACCATAAAATATAATTTATATAACGAGAGAGGATTTTTTTTTCCTTAAACGATTTCCGCGGACCCATTATTGTGTACATTTTTTTTAAGTCTGTATATTCATATTATGTTTGGTGCATAAGAACGAAATACTTTCCATTGTCGTCAGGGTCGAGTACATTTTTCAACGGGCTTTTTGCATTTCTAAATAATCGATTTCCACCAACTATACCGAGTATTTACTATATACACGTAATAAATATCACATTTATAAGCAATGCGACGTTGTATAATATAGTAAATACATTATATAGTAAACCGTACATGTACATAATATTATACACTATAATATTACATTATACGAATCTTAAATGTCCGTTTGTATATTATTTCATATTTTCAATAGCTATATGGTTTACACTCTAGAGCTGCTTGTCACGTTCGCGTCGTTAAACGCATGACATTCAGTTTTAATCCACTTTTTGGCACAGCCGTTCTAGGTAGCTTCTTACCGTTCGGTTTTTATTTTCATTTTTTAAGTCAATTCTGACTGTCTTTAGAGCGTAATTATTGAAATCAGAAATTTCAAAAACAACAATATTTGTGACAATCAGTTTAAATTGCTTACGAGTATTTCGTGAGTTTTCTCTGTGAACATATATTGAACATCATATTTTTTTATTGTATTTTATAATATATATATACGTATGTGTGTGTGTGTGTGTGTGTGTGTACGAGGAATTCCGTTGCAAAGTTTCTCCATTTAAATATTATTGTTTTACTGACATTTGTTTTTGTTCTTTTTTTTTTAATTTTCGAAATATGATTACCCTTTATAATGTTCATTATATCGCGCTTTTGAAGAATTTAAATTTGTGTTACCTTCTTGAAAAGAAAAAATTTGAAAAAGAAAGAAAAAAAAACGCTATCCGAAAAAGTCGATGGAACTTTTTAATTAGTCAAAGCTGACGCGCGGACAAACGAGACGAATTTATTTTTGCGATTCAAACCGCGTTTTCTTACCTAAAAAACGCCGAGAAAATTATGCTAGTAAAAATGTTTTGTTATATCGTTTCAGATGAGTCGAACGGAACGTCGCATGATATAAAAATATATTATAGTACAATAAAATATTTTAAATAATAACGATTGAAAAAATAGATTATTTGGATATTATTCGAGAATGAAACAACACACTGAGATAATAATATTATTGTTTTATTAGGGTTCAGATTTTGATACAATAAAAAATATACATACAAATGGCATAATAAAATACTTAATGCACTAAAAAAAATATATATATTTTTATTCAAAATAATACCATAAAACTTATTCTAATAAAAGTGAAAAATAGTATTGTTATTTCTCCAAAAATTCACAAAAACATCAATTTTAGGTCATGGCCGTTTTCACTAAAATTAAAAAGACTAACTTCCAGTTTTTGGCAAAACATATTTTTACCAAAGAACGCTTCTGATAAATATGCTTTGGGAACCATGTACTTGTGCACTGAATATGATCTTATTAGGTGTACAATAATATAATGTTGATTTTCAGGTACTTTTGATGTTTTATGTTTCTTCTAAAATAAAGTTACATACACTATATATTAGAATGTCGATTATATTTTGGATTCTGTGAATGTGGATTTTTTTTTCTTTAGATTTTTTGATTTTGATTTTATATCTGTGTTTTATTTTTCTTAAGATGATTTGTCGACCTGGAATCTAGTTAATGTACGGTCTACATTGTACGCCATACGATATTGTATTTACTTAAACGTCTTAAACATTTCCTATGGAATGTTGAGAATATTTTGTTTTCCAGGGCCCCCCCCACCGAAAAAAAAAACAGCCAATATTATTTTGACGGAAACGGTTATTACTTACCTGGCTTTGGTTAAATATAGCCACAATTAAATCAATTACGGATGTATAAATATTCGCACTGGTCAGGCACGTAGCCAAGAATTTACAGCTAGGGTGGCCAAACTTAGTTCAAAATCAAACTAGGGTGGTAAATTTTAACGCAACTTAACTCTATCCCGCGAGCGACGAAAAAAAAAACACAAGACAACCGCATTGTTAACATGTCTTATTTCAAACATTTTATATGTTCGTAACTTCATAACAATATTTCTATAGTCAATTCGATTTAACCTGTGGATTCTGTACGAAATTTTTATTTTAATTCTCACTCCCATTACCAGTAATTTCCACTCGTCATTGGAATAGGGCACACGATGAACAAAAATAGGTGTCAAAATATCACTGTAACAATGTACTTAATAATAATTGTAACATGTTCATATCCTTCATCTCAATGATTTTTGGTTCGACTTGAGATTTAATGAACGTTTAATTCAACCTAAGTACATCAACAAAATAGTTGGGGTGGCCAGTAAACTTATAAGGGTGGCCCGGCCACCTCAGGTCACCCCTTAGTTACGTGCCTGGCACTGGTCAACCAATCATTTGGCGATATTTTTAACATGTCCCGTCTTCCGTATACAAATTTACAATGTGGTATTATTTCCGTTGCCGGAAATTATGCATAAAAAAAAAAAAAACGAAAAAACGAAAAAACGAAAAAAGCAACAAAAGAACAACAGTGTTTTGCTGACAGATTGAAAAAAATCGTCTCGACTGAGTCCTATGACGGACGACGGAGGCAATAATAAAATGACAATAATAATCGTTATTATTATTAATAATACGTATTATTGCTCGACACGACTTTTTGTCGACGACCGAGTAAGTGTGCACGACATTGCGTCACCGTCATTGCGCGCATTATAATCGATCGATTCCGAGATGTTGTTTCCGCGGTCGTAACTATAATATTGTTATTCTTTCGATTTTTTTTTTTTTTTTTCAGCTCTCCGCCACATGGCGAAACGAATGCTACGGACTGCCGAGTGAGAGTAGTGCTGCGCGCGTTCTTCACTGGATATTGTGTACACGAGAACGGACGGGCACTCGAAAAACACTATACCGGCGGCAACCCCCTGGAGGACCGCAGCCGCCGCCGCGGACCCGTCGCGTCGCGTCCCACAGAAAATGTTTAGATAACACATTTGACAGGATTACGGGGCGGATTCCGGTCGTTGTGCCGCGTCCGGAGACCACACGCGCTTTTATTGTACATACTTACGCGCGCGCGTGTGTGTGTGTGTCTATATATAATATAATATATATATATATATAAATGTATACGTGTGTGTGTGTGTGTGTACGAAACGACGTGTGTGTGCGACGTGTTAGTTGTGCGTATATTATATATTTAGACAACTGCCACGAAAAGGCGAACAATTGGAATATTGTGTACGCGCATGTGATGTACACAGGGTGTGGCGAAAAAAACCGAGAGAATCGACGGCAGGAATGCAGGAAAAATTCGAAATCAGCGAATCGGGGTGACTACTAATAAATGGACGGAGGGAGGGAGTCAAAAGAGCAGGAACGAAACGATCTGATGTAGTTTCTTTATTATAACCGGAGACGCGCGTATTGGTAAAACAAACGGGACGCACTACCCTCCATTTGGAATCCTAATGTGTGTGTGTGTGTGTGTGTGTAGCAATCTATAGGTATCAGATAATAATTTAATACACTCTCTTATATATTTTGTGTTTCTAACCGTAAGACTATAAAGGTATATGAGATCAAAAATAATTTTGATTTTATTTTTCTATTAAAAAAATGGAATAAATAATGGCCAAACCATTACTTCAATTATGTAGAGCTCCAGTTAATTATATAGACAGCAATAATTATCAATTTTATACTCAATGAATGTATGTTTAAAAAGCCGGACATACTTCGCACGATGGGTGTACTTCGCACGACGGGTGGTATTCTTTTGACGGGCGTATTGAATTTCAAAGAAACGATAAATCATTTCTTCAGTAAAACGATTCTGAACGAAGGAAGTTAATAATATAAGAAAAAAAATTTTTTTCGAAAAATATCCAATAATTCTTTTTACATTTTCAAAATTTTCTTGCGCCAAAATCTTTTTTATAGGATTTTCTATCTATGTTTAAATTTTGATAAAATTCTGATCAAAAAATGATGGTTTTCGAGTCGTTTTTGTCAAATTATGGGTAGTTTTTTCCAAAAAAAACATTGAAGAATTGAGAAATTCAAAAAATGACCTCTTTAAAGTACAATCTAGAAGCGAATCGGGTTTCATAAAGTTATTGATCGAAACTTTTGGACAAGTATTTCTATATGAAAAGTTGTACACAGAAAAAAAAAATAAACTTCTTTGTAAAAACACTAGCTTCTTCACTTCACTCAGAATCTAAAAATGTTGAAGATGAAAAATAAATGTTGGAAAAAAATACAATTACACAAATTATTCTTTAAATCATGTCTATGTACATTACAATGTTTTTAAAGTTTGGATTAAAAATGAAAGTTTTATACACGTTTTACCAAAATTTGGGTACTTTTTCCCATTTCGAAAAATGATTTCTTTAAAGTACTTTCTAAAGCTGAATTCTGTTTCAAAAGTGTCTGATGAAAACTATCAATTGGATAAATTTTCCTGTATGAAAAAGGATTTAAAAAAAAAAAAAAATTGTAAAAACCCCATACTTTTTCACTCTATTAGCACCTAAATATTGAAAAAAGATATTGCATAACGATTTATTTATTAATAAGTATGCATGAAGTGTGTATGTAATTTAAATTATTGAGTACCTGCTTAATACATATTTAAATTAAATTGTAATAATAGTTCGATAGATACTTAAACTTTAAGACTCCTTAATAATAATACAACAATATCAATTAATATTATATTCTTAATTGAAATATGCATATTTTAATTATGAACGATATTTAATTCATATTGTATACTCTAATAAATTAGTAAGTTAAAATAATTTATAACTCGTTTTTCATTCAACCACTACTCTTAATTATTGTTTATAGAAAAAAAAAAAAAAAATGTGTTCAAGCATAATCATTGCTATACTAAGTTCTGAATTGTATAGGATATTTCTGATTTTAAACGTTTACGTTGGACAGGTGAGCTACCTTGCTGCTAGATCGTCCTAAGATGTATGCTGTGACTAAAACGAAAAACCTTTTCAATAACAAAAGTCGCAAAACTAAGATCGGTTTACCACGTTTCCCTGCTTCGGATCGATGCCCAAGACCAAAGGTTTGTCAGCTCTACGATGTAAAATTTTTAAATTAAAAATATCTACCCAAAATTATATATCGAGTAAAAATAGGTATTAAAAAAAAAAAAAAAAAAAAGAAATTACAAATATAAGTGAAACACGTGTTTTTTTTTTTTTTTATATATGAAATATATGTTCCAAATTTATGTACCTACATATAAATGAAAGAGTTTTTGAATGTACGTGTGCGCACAAGCGAATCGCCAGGGACTCGCCACAGAATTCGAAATAACGTAGAACGATTGATATGAGTGCTTCGGCTTAGGTGATCGGTGCCCGCGTTAAACAGACGGGTAGTTGATGGATAGACGTAGATTTGTGTGGATTTGTGGGGATGAAAGAAACACACAATCAAAGAAAAAGAGGGTGCGTCTGTTCGAGACTCTTCGTTTCCAATACATTAGGGTTGGCGAATAGTTTTATACCCACAGGCCAAATAAAATATTTCGGTTGAACTTTCTTTGTCCACGTGTCAGCCACCTAATTTGCTGACCTTTTTAAATCCAAAAACCTAACCGAAAATTATGTTGGTTTTTCTTTTTTTTTTTTTTTTTTTTTTTTTGACAATCGCAAAGCTGAGTTGCTCGTTTTCCCCTCCAATTTCTAATTAATTTTAATTTATTAATATTTTTATAGCACCATGAATTTTCCTTGGTTTATACAAAAAATTTATTCCTGCTTTAAAGCAGTAACATTTTTTCAAAAATATTTAGGGGGAAGAATCATGTAAATTTTTTTTTTTTACTGTACTTACGTTCCTATATTTTTCGTTTTTTTCCTATATTCTTTCCCTATATTCTCCCTCTTGATCAACCACTGGTTTAATAGGAATATTATGCGTTTTGAGTATTAGATAATTTCTATTATTCAAAATAAATATATACCTATAACCTACGTAAAAATTATTCGTCTCGACGATATTTTGTCGAGTAAATAGAAAGAAAAAAAAAAGCAATTTCGTGGATAGACGTTTTCCGAGTATTTGCGAAAATCATATATTTAAAAATAGTTTATGTCTGTCACGGTTTGACAAATGATAATGAAACATTATTAATATCTTTTTAAAGGTCGAAAAGAAAAGAAAATGTTAATAAATATTTGGAATCGAGGAAACTTTTCGGGAAGTTTTGCGGTTATATCATTTTTTTTTTTTTATCGATTTCTGCATAATATTTTCCCGAGTATTCCGTGCATTGGTGTGGTAAACGAAGAAATCGCGTACAGGTCTGCCGCAAAAAGTTGTGCTTCAGTGAATTCGACGCGGATAAAAAAAAAAAAATAAATAAATGAATAAATAAAATAGTGGAAAATAACAATTTGTAACATAAACCGTACAACATCGTTCCATACGGGCGTTCTAACATCACGTGGTCTCGAATTTAAGCAATATTCGTGTATACGTACTAACTTGTATACAAGTAAGTACTTGGTATGTTTATAATAATATATAATGTATACGTACGCGTTTTACCATACAGTGTTAGTCGCCGCGGTGTTTCTGCATGACTGGACACGGGAAAGCGGCATGAAGAAAAAGTTTTTTTAAAAAAAAAAAAAACGAAAAAAAAAAATCATATATCAATATAATAGCCGTACGGACAAACGGACCGAAAACGATTAAATATAATATACTCTTAAGGACGAGGACAAAGACGACGAGAACGTGATGTATGTGTATTATATTATTATTATCATGTTTTTCTTTGGGTCGCGGTGTGGCGAATACACCAGTAAAATATATTTCTACAAAAATAATAATAATATTACGGGCAATGAGACACGGTGCAGATCAAACCGAATCGCTCAATACATAAATTATTGTAAAATAATATTAACCTAGAACGCAAAGTAATACGCGTATAGTTAATAGGTGTACAGTAGGGTGACCATAGTTCCGGTTTTATACAGGATTGTCCTTTATTTCGGCTCTGTGTCCTGACAAACTTCTCTCAGAACGCGTTTTGTTCCGTAATTTCAAGTCTGTCCCATATTATTCCTGTTTTATGACTTGCTGTTGATTTAAAATTTTTGAAATTTTTAAAATGAAATTATTGTAAGAATCTAGAAATGCATTAACCAAGTTTTTTTTAGAAAGTAAAGTATAAAATATGCATGAATAAAGGATTTGAAGAAATTTTAAAAAGTATCAATTTAGTTTCATTTGTTATTTTATGTTTTTCAAAATAATGTTTTTATGTGTTCAAATTTAATCTATAATAGGTAGTTTAAAAATTATGTTTTTGTTACGATTCAAATACATAAATATATATATATATATATATATATGTAATAAATACTTATTTATTTAAAAATATTATGAAAAATATTTTTGTCCTGTATTTTATTTTCTTAAATGTGGTCACCCTAGGTTAGCGGAAACATGATTTTTAAATGATTAAAACGAGATGGAACAAAACGGATCGATGTTATAATTATTATTGACAATGTTCATGATACGTAAGAGTGGTGTGTTGGTAGCATAATAATTAGTAGTTTGATATTTGACAAAAAATGTCAACAAAACCTGTTGATCGGATGTGAACAGTGGAAACTTAAAAACTTAAAACTAACGACTTAAAAAGTCAGTTTAATAACTTATGAATAAAATATAAAAATCAAACCTGACTCTGCGCCGTTGCAAGGAATTCCAGATTTGAGTTGATAAGCAAAGGATTGTGTAAGATGTATATTGTGCGCTTAAAAGCTAAAAAGCGTAAAAACTTATTTTGGACTTTCTCCGGAGTAGTTATTAATCCAGGTATTATAAGGTGACCATATAATAGAACAATAAATTGAAATGGAAGTATTTTTTTATCATTGAATTCAACACAGCTTCTGCACGTATGAATCCAAGCAGTTTTAAGGCTTTCTTTTTTTTATGTAGAGAATATGGTAATTAAATGTTAATTTAGATTCAAAATATACTCGAAAATCCTTAATATCTGTTATTCTGAGTAGAGAGGTACATCATTAATCATTATTAATTTACATTAAAATTATAATTATCAATATAACGTTTCGATAATATACGTGTTATTTTTCTTCACAAAATGAACAAGCCGAGGCAACAATAATGCTTGATACAAAATACGGTCAATCGGATATTAATTAATATAGCGAATTGCTGGACCATAATTTATTTTTATATTTTTAAATTTTCAACAATAATACATTTTATTTTCGATTTGTATCATTAAGAACTAACACGGCAGAAATAATAAGAAGACACGTCTTCTTCGAATAACTAGTTATTGACGTTGACGCTGAAGGTACAGTAGGCTTGTGTGACAGTTCGAATAGTTCTCAAATTATTAGTTATATTCAATCCTTATTATTATTATTATTATTATTATTATAAATTTAGTTATAGAATCTCATGAGTCAAAACCAGGGCCCGGGACTTGATAACCTAAAAATATATTATATTAAAAATGCATAAAATGACATTGAAAAACTATATTTTATATTATTGTAGTTATATATTTTATATACGGTTAACTCTCGATTGTTGGTCGCCGTCATCGGATTAATTTCAAACGTAAGAGAACAAAAAATAAAAATAAAATATATTAATCGGTCTAAATGGGTTGTGGTAATCGATAATCCGATGTAATAAAAAAACGTCTTGAAATTATAATAATTGGACGATGACAGATAATATTTTTCTAATTAACACCTGTCGTTTAAAAAGGGGTCGCCGAGAAAGTCGATTACTTCAAAAGCATAAATGTTGGAGCGATATGGTTGTCACCTATTTTCAAATCTCCGCAAGACGATTTTGGCTACGACATATCGAATTACAAGGAGATCGATCCGTTATTCGGCACTATGGAGGACTTCGATCGATTGCGAGACGCTTTGCACAAAAACGGTGCGTATTTTAAATCGGTTGTAAGTATAAAACGTAGTAATTTTTGGTCGATTTACAGGTATACGGGTAATATTAGATTTCGTACCAAACCACACCAGTGACGAACATCCGTGGTTCTTGAAATCGGTGAAGAGAATCGAACCTTACACGAATTACTACGTGTGGAAAGACCCAGTGTTCGACGCTGACGGTAATAGACAACCTCCGAATAACTGGGTAAGCG